>VZSC01017418.1:120352-167298 GCA_013398225.1 Steatornis caripensis | reverse complement strand
ACTATAAGCGAGCATGATTACATCTGTCATATAATTTGTATGCGATGTTTTATTAATGTAGATGAATATTTAGATATTTAAATTGACTGTACTGTTTGTTTCAGGGTACCATTTATTATGATCAGGAATGTACCTCTTGGTATTCAGGCGACTGGGTAGATAACGTCAAAGAAGGATGGGGAGTGAGACGGTATAATGCGATAATGTTTGTTCTTATCTTCGTATTTTTTTATTTTATGTGCGTTGTCATATAGTTTCTCCTATTGTTTAGAATTGATACAAATGCTACCAATTCATGGTAGCATGTACTTTCTGCAGTGGAATAAATAACTGTACAAAGTGCTTTATAATAATAAAATAGACCTTCTCTATAGCTTGCATCTTAATATTGGTATATTTCTATTGATCTTTCCCACAAAAGAATGTCTAAAGACAAAATCCCAAATCAGCTTTGGTAAACCACAGATCAACACTTAAAAACAAATAAACTCAATTGATTTGAACAGATGGAGCTGCTTTCTTGAATAAATGAATTACTTGTGGAATTATATATAAAAGAATATTTTGATTAGCTATGGCCAAGGCTCTTTGGAAAAAAAGAACTGGTTAATAATTTTACAGTGATTTGTAAGTTAAAAATAGGAGGTAAACAGTAGGTACAATCAAACTTCTATATCCATGTCACAGTGAGCCAGCTTTCAAATTAATGATTATATTATTAGCAGTGAAATTTTGCATAAACCTTCCTTTCATAAGAATTTACTCAGAATTTACTGTGAATGAGTCATTAACTTTTATTGTTTTCTTGCAGCTATAAATCTGGAAATATCTACGAAGGTCAGTGGGAGAAAAATGTACGCCATGGAAAAGGAAAAATGAGATGGTTGACAGCTAATCAGGAGTATATGGGACAGTGGGCGTATGGCATACAGGTATGAAGTTCTTCCTCAGCAACCTCTTTAGTTCAGCATCTGTCCATTACTGTAGAAAACTAGATAGGGAGTTTTGGAAATATGCTGTTTATTGTAAGTTGATTCTAATTTTAGCAATATTCATATTTTTAAAGGCTTTTGACTAGGTCTTCCAAAATCATAGTTTAATTCGTTAATGGAAAATATAAACCTTTTTCATTAAAAAAGAAGTTTTAAAAATTAAACCTTTGGGACTATACTTAGGTTGAGATACGACTTCAGCAGTGAGTATATGTGGCAGTTTGCTTCTGTCGCCTCTAAAATTTTAGACCGCACTGTTCCCTCTTGTAAAAATTTTATAATGGAAGGATAAGAATTCTGGCATTTTCTGTTCCTTCTGTTTGTTATTCTGTTGGGAAAAGAATGTGAGCTACTTCCTCTGTCTTTTCACTCTGCATAAAAGTGTCAAGGAGCCTAGCTTCTGAAACATCATGGCGCTCTGTCTGGCATGATGTTCCTCACCTTGCTTTTCAGCATTACAGTCAAAAGGATTCAGGCAGGAAGGATGTCTTTAGGAGTCTTGTTGGTAGAGCTTGCTCAAGTATGTGTTGATTCTGCGTATCCTCTGAGTGCTTCTCTCATGCACCTTTGTAGAACGTCATTCTATGGATAGTTTGAAGGACTGCAACTTCAAGAGATTTGCCAGCAGTGACTCTTAAAGATGCCTAGGTGGTTCTGCTTTTTAAAAGTCTGGACCTGTAGCAATAGTAGCTCTTCTGGAGACTTTTTTTAAACACACTTTTTTTTTCAGCATGGATATGGCACCCACACATGGTTTTTGAAGAGAATGCCTGCGTCTCAGTATGTTTTAAGGAATGAATACGTAGGTGATTTTGTAAATGGGGAACGACATGGACATGGGAGGTTCATATATGCCGGTGGAGCAGTGTACGATGGTGAATGGGTTTGTAATAAGAAGCATGGCAAGGTGAGTATTGACAAGTAGTTTAAGACAAAAATAGAGACAATACCAGAGGAGACTATCCTGCTCTGTATAGTGGATCTCTAGATTTCTGTATGGAAAACTACATTCAGTTTGTGTTGTGGATGGAATCCCAACATAAAGGGCAGAGTCTACTGAAAGCAGTAAGAGCCCTTCTGCTGGGTCACAGACGTGACTCTGTGGTTAGGTGTGTGTATAAAGAAACAAGTTTTACTGGGGAGATTTTCAGTACAACAGGTGCATCTTGATTTTTGCAGTGGTTGGTCAGTATTTCTCTCTTACACTGTGAACTAATGGATTTCAAGCTATCCTTGCACAGAGATTTTCTCACATTAACAGATTGTTTTAAAAAATCCTGTGAGCAGGGTGCCACAGATGCAAACTAAGGATTGCAATTAAAGCCTTTCTATATGGGTGGGCAAATGTTTTTTCCTCAAAATACTTCCCAAAATCAAGCAGATACATAGGCAATTCTTTATCCCAGCAGTGTACTTTAATTAACAGAAACAAAGTACTTTATAAAAGAGGATAGGAAAAAACATTTTGCTTTATTTTATCTCATATATTGCGTTTTAGCAAAGATTATTTAAAAGGAAATGTGGTTGAGAGCATTAGTGTTGTTTTTTCTGATCTGTGGTTTATATTTATGTTGAAATGAATCAAATGAATCTGTCTATAGGGCAAGTTTGTCTTCAAGAATGGTCGTGTTTATGACGGAGAGTTCATAGATGATCGTATAGTAGAATATCCTGCTTTTCAAGTGGATGCAATGAATGAGAAAGAGCTGGATGCCATTTGCACAGGAAATTATTTTGGCACTGGTAAACAGCTTAAGCAAACAAATTCTACTCTGTTCACATTTTGTTGTTCCATTTTACTGTAATGTGAAGCTGTTCATATGTACTCAAGAGCCAAACTTATGTCTTCGAAGAACTTTGATAAAGATGGGAATTACCTTAATAATTAATGACTCTTGCTCCCATGCTTCTTGTTTCCTGTGCATGACACTTTGAGTGACACATCCACACTACATCTTGCAATGCTTTTGCAACACTGCTGTCTGAAAGTTTCGTAACTTATGTAATACCTGCGTTTCCTTTTGGCTAGGGGTTGGATTTGACAAAATTACTCTTCAGTTGTTATGCTGTTGATTATGAAATTGCTGCTTCTCACTATAAAGGAGTCTACTATTCTCACTTTGAAGTCAGTAAGATAAGAAGGAATAATACAAGTTTTATTTTCCCTGTGTATGTGTATATATATGTATTTTTAATTTTGTTTTAGTTTGTTCTAATTTATTTTATTTGCATGGCAGAAAACATCACAATTGTTAATGGCTCAGAAAATACTTCTATTCTGGGATCAAATATTGAGTTGGATATATCTTCACTGCTTGACTTGTTGCCAAGGGAAGAGAGACATGAAGAAGTGAAACAAGTAAGAGTCTACTGTTTGATATTTTCAGTTTTCCTCTGCAGTGTGTTTTGTATTATTTTATTTATGTTTTATTTGTATTGAAGTAACTCTTTCCATTAAAGTATTATTCCAAAATCTGAAGGCTGTGAAAACAGAAGAGAAAAAAGAATGAGTAGACAGTATTGCCTCTTCCTGAGCTTTCACTAGAAGACAATAAAACATATGTTAACGTATCTGGAAAGGCGTTCAGCAGCTACCTTTAGCTACCGTGAGGTTTGTCTGCTGACAGAGACAGGCTTGTTTTTACCAGTGACCAAAAAATACATGTTATAAGTACATTTGAGAAATGCTTCTATGAGGACTTAACCCAGCACATGCTCTTTGAAGTTAGAAGATCAAAAGCATTATATGCCCAGTTACAGGATCAGTACAAGCTGATCCCTGCTTGCTGTGAGACAATGCTGAAAACATATCCTGCTTTATTTAGGTGGAATTTGCTGTGTTGAGGCATATTACAGAACTGAGAAGAGTTTACACCTTCTACAGCACCTTATGCTGTGATCATTCTCTTGACAACACCTTCCTCATGACTAAACTCCAATTTTGGAGATTTCTGAAGGACTGCCAGTTTCATCACTCCAACTTAACTCTTGCCGAAATGGATCGAATATTGAGCGGTTTGTATTTCTGTTGCTCGGGGTCTAGAATCTAGGAGTTTTAATAGTAAGCTGTGGAGAGCTGAAGTGGTAAGTAAGTTCTACTGATAGCTCAGCTCTGGTAGTTAAGTCACCCTGAGTTGAGTACCTTTGTGCCTGTGAGTTGTCAGTGGATGCACTAGCACTTCTCCAGGCACTTCAGGTGCTTAGGTGAGAAAATGCAAAATTAAAATACCACTTTAAAAATTGTTCTAAAGAGCCATCTGTTCCAAAATCGTATTCACCCCTGGTCTTGCCATTACTATCACATGTAGTTTTAAGAGGTCTGAGAAAGAGAAGTAGAAGAAACGTATTTTTTTCTTATTTTTTTCCAGTGCTTTTAACTTTGGTTTTCTGTAGTATGTTTTGTTGTTTTTTTTCTTCCATAGACACAGTTAAACAATCCGTTCCATTTAGATCTGCAGTGGAATGCACTGCAGCATCCCTAGTATGTGAAGGCTTAACCCTGACTTTGCTTCCCCTTTCTTTCTTGTGTGCTGAGTGGATGCATTTCTAGAAAGGGGGAATTTGATAAGATTCAGCTATAGATGAATGGTTCTCCCTTGACCTCCTTGTTTGGAAGTGATGCTGTGTCTCGCCTGATTCTTCCAGTAGTGATGTTCCACTGTGATGGGTAGAGATTGAGGGGATAAGAAAAGCTGACAAGTCAATATAAGCATTTTAATGTACATGATAGCAACAGAGATTTATTTTGTTAAATTTTTTAGGTGATAAAACATCACTTGAGGAGATACATTGTCCACATCAGACTTTACTGTTCAGAACATTTTTATCTTACCTTATTCATCTAGCATTTCATATCTATCATGAAGAGCACAAGTAAGTTTCATCTTTTAGTGAATTTATTTCAGTGTAATCAGTTTGAGTCTTCCCAGACAACAGTATTTTTCTTTCAACTATAGAGAGAAAGGTCCTTACCTGCATAAATGTTTCTTAGAAATGATGTCCAGGAATGTTATTCCCTCTGCCTGTCATATCCAAGGTAAGTAATGTTGTTTCTTCTGTGCTGTGCAGAATTCATCAGTTAGTACCACATACATCACAGTTTTATCATGTTATTTTTTCCCAATTAAATTTTAAAGGTATCTTATTTTCTGAAGAATGTTCTACAGTTTTTGCCATAAGCTACATTGACAAATGCTTCGAAATATACAGAACTTTTCGTAGACCGAGTACCAGACCTCCGTTTGAACCCACAATGAAAATGAGGCACTTCCTTTGGATGTTGAACGTAATAATCTATTTGTTAAAAAATTTTTTTGTTATTAGATGGTATTTATTTGTTCAGTTTGTATGAGCACTTTAAAATACTCCTTGTGGCTTCTGCACAGTTGAAAGGGTAGGAGCTATGTTATTTGTACAAACTATGCAACAAACATTAAAGGGACAGTTGTTCTACAGAAATTATTTATGTACTTTTGCAGGATTGAATTCTGATTTCTTACTTGATCGTTTCAAATAATCGACTCTTAGACAAATGTGTTTTAAGGGAATATAAATATTTTTGCTGGTTCCGCCCCCCCATCCTGTAAATTGTATATATGAAAATGTGTTACTGGTAGAACTCAAAGACTGGCAGCTTTTGAATAGCACAGTAAACAATTTTAATAATGTATTAATTTAATGTACTGCAATAGGAACTTGAGATTCTTTACTAAAATTCAGTAATTCAGGGATAGATCAAGATTACACTGAAGCTAGGGAACAATTCCCATTGATATCCTGTGTTTTGGGTACCTGTCACTGTTTAACTTTTTTTAATGAAAAAAATTAATAAAAATATCAAACGACAAAGTTGTAATTTTTTTGTATTTTTATTTATGAGCTTTCACAAGTTCCTTCATAACACTGTTTTTGCAGTCTAGGAAGAATTCCTAGAATTCCCGTTGACTTCAGTAGGACCAGAATTTCACTCTGTTGTTAATTACGTATGTGGAAGTATCATTTGAGACCACTAGAAATTTTGACACAGCCTTTAAAAGGAGTTAGATTAGGTCCATGTGGGAATACCTTAAGTGCTGTTAACATGTGACATTTACTCTTACTCAGGATTTTAAACTTCTCAGCAAACAATTAACTGCTTCAAGACTTGTGGAGATACTTTTCAAAGATGTTCCCTCTCTACATGATAGCAGTAGTACCAACCTGGAGCAGGAGGTGTGTATGGAAAAAATCATATTTCATTGCTACAGGAACAATTAAAATTACTTGTAAAAAATGCTTCAAGTGCTGTCCTATGTGCTAGAACAGGAGGAAAATTAATTAATTTATTTTAAAAAAGAAAAAAAAGTACAAACTTGAGCCTCTATTTTTGTCTTCCTTTGTTCTGCCTGTATCTTGTAGTTTAGCTCATGTACTTCTGTTTTGCGTATTATCTGACCCTTCTTAGTACACTCTCAGCATACCTGACCATACAGATAACTCCTTAAGAGTGCCATAACCCAGAGGGTGAAATAATTAAGATGTGAACCCACTGATCCTGAAAATGTGGTGATCTAAGAAACCTGTAAGTAATGTGTGAAGAAGTGCTGCCACCTCAGTGAGGTCAAGTAGTGACTGTAGAAGACTCTTGCACTACCTGACAGCTGGGCTGCTATAGAGGGCCTTCACCCTTAAAGAGTAAGCTCTTAGTCAGCGACTGTCTGTTGTAAATGACATAATTGAATTTATTGTTTTAAACAGTATCTGATAAACTGAACACACAGTGTAAGTCTTACTAAGAGATTCATTATACACCCATTCTTGGGGTTTCTGGAAGCATCGTATCCAATTAAATGTTTTAGGTGGTAGCAATAGTTGCGTGTTACTTGTCAGAGAAATTTCTTGTAACTCCAGATACAGCAAAAATCTACGCAGTATTTTATTTCAATGTGACTTGTATAAGGCATAACACAGTATATCACCTCCTGAATATTTTGAGCTTTGGCTGTTTTCAAATTTCTTCGGAAGAAGGGATGTTTTTTGTAGATAAATGAGGCCAGCAAGGCTTCACAAACAAACACTTTTGAGTTCTTTGCTTGCTCAGGTACATATGCCCATTAATGAAGGGATTTTGCAGAAATCAATAAATTAATCACTGTGTTTGTTTTACTCTAGTTGGTTTTTCTTGAATTTGTTGAAGCTCTTCTTGATTGTGCATTGGTGTACGTTACCAGTGATATGATTAAGGAGCAAGTCGATCGTGAGAATCAGAAAAGAAGCAGCTTTAGAATTGAGGGTCTCTCCAAGAGAACCACAAACGAGTCTCTCTACACAGAATATTCTCTGTCCCAGGTAAAGTGGATGCAGGACCTGTTAAATATTATTATATGTCCACTTAGAGGGTGAAGTTGGGCCCTGCGAGTGTTCTTTGTTTCCTGAACATAGAAACTAATTTCCTCTTTTTTTGCATGAACACTCATTTGATTGGGCCCTTCTGTTTTTTCTGTTTGTTGCTGCCTTAGAGTGTAACATCAGTATAGACAGTTTTAACATGCTTGGACATTTTCCTAGATAACCATAAATACAAATAAAGTACTTGCAAGTCTTCTGGTGTTTGAAGGGGAATTGACAAATTGATTGACTGGTGGAAGATATGCCTCTTCTGCTTTAAGCTGAATATGTAAAATTGCCCCGTGAAAACGGCATTGCAGTTGTTGTATGTAGCAAGACTTGCTGTTTCCTAGCAGTCAAGCTATGCTCTGCTTTTGCTAAACCGTTGAATAAGGATTTTGTAGCCTGTGACACTGATGCAGTTTAAATGTGCAGAGTAGTTGAAGGCATGACTTAGAATTGTTACTATTTTGAATTATGCACAAGGTGAAAGTATTTTTATTAATTCAAAGAGCATTCACAAACACCTAATTTCAGAGTCTCTGTAAGCCAGTAGTGCCACTGAACACTGCCACTTCCCATTCTCTGGCCAATTATTCCCATCCCATGGGACCCATTCCCTTGCATCACTGCAAGTATTACTGCAGTTGCACAGTGAAATGGTCCGGTTAAAGTAATCAGATTTTCCAAGATTGAAAGAAATTTAATTTAAAATGTACTGAATGTAAAACTGTTCTTGTGTTTACTTCTTATTAGTGCACTTACAGCAGAAGTATCATTGGTACAGACGTAAACAATGACATTTCTGAGGTAGCTGAACTTTACGCTTCAAGCAAAAATGTCACGTCACAAGATGAAATAAAGAAACATGAGGTATGTAAAAAGCCCACACTGAAAGATGGAGCTGAGGGTTTGCAATTCATGCCTGACAGAGTAGCCAAGGTAGTTTTAAGCTTTGAAAGGGACTAGAATTTCATCTAATATTAAATACAATGTGTTCCCATGGCTGGATGCATATGTGAGCCTAGAAGTGCTGCATTTCCATTGCTAACAAAGCATTACCCTCTGAGAAAATGGGCAGAGAGATTTAGAAGCACTGGGGAAGGCAACTGTAATATAATTCCTAAAAGACTTTTTTCAGAATTCTTCAGCAAACTTTTCGCCTTCATTGCCATTACAATTTTGTACCCAGTGTATGATTATGAGATTCTTGATATTCCAAGAACAAAAATGGATTGTCTTACCCCTGTGATTTCAGGGTAAGACAGTAAGAATTACTGTTCTGTACTGGAATCGTGGAAATCAGACAGAGAATTTGGAAACATTCTGACTTCTAGAAAATACACCAACACTTAGAAAACAGAATTGTGTTTGACCTGAGTTTTTGTGAGACTTCTACTGTCACTCATCTGAAAAGAGTGGCATCGTCAGGTTGCAGAAGATGCTTGGGATGACAGCTGGAAAGATTTCAAAGCATCATTCTCAGATACACTCTTGAATGTTTTTCTCTCCTTTTCACTCAGTGTAATTGCTGGAGTATATTCCTGTAGTCAGGAATAGAAATTCATTATTGTTTCCTCAGGAGCAGATGAATAAAACTATGTAGCGCAACATGTAAGAACAGAGGGACATGTCTAAGAACAGGAGCTTTCATTCTCTGTGCTTCTATCTTTCGCTAGCTCTGAAATAGGATAATCCTACTTCCCTGGCTGGTATCAAAGGTAAAGTGTTATGACTGACTTGCTAATACTTGAAAGCGTGAAACATTGCGGTTTAAATGTTTTTGAATAGGTGTAATTGCAGAGTGTGTTTGGCTGGCAGAATGCTTTGGAGGTAGGAATTTGCATGACTTAAATGGACGTGTGATTTCACTTTTTAATTTGAACACAAGTCCAGGCATTTAGTAACTGAATTTAAAACTTCTTGCCAGCCACTGAGACCTTGTGAAGACAGAGGGCATGCTCTTCCAGAATTGCTACTGGGTGAGTACTGTAGTTACCATAAGCATCTATAAACAGTGGTGCTAGAGGAGATGAGTGAGTCTTTCTACAGCTTTTAAAGATTATTAAAACAGTAGCTGATCATTGAAACAGTGGGATGTATTGCAGTTACAGAGGGTAGCTGCATTCAGTTCAGCAATTATGACAAGATTTATGTTTAGCTTTCCACACCTGCTATACACAGATAGCTGGGCAAGTTTGAATCTCTGAAATTTTTGTGCTTTTTAATTAGAAGCTATCACATATTCTTTAAAAATAACTTAAAGGCTTTTTAAAAATAAGTTCTTCCTGTTCTGTCCTACTCATTTGGGCATGGAAACAGGAGATTGAGCTCTACACTGTGCCTTCATTATGAACAAAGTTTTCATCAGTACAGAAGTACCACAGGTCTAGCTGGAAGGTCAGATGACAATTTATATTTGTGCTGAAGAGCAAACCTGCTATTTAATGCACAGAATTACAGACTGAGTAATCTTCTTTCTTTGCAGTATCGGATACTGTCCTCTCATCTCAGTCAACTCATGGAGATATCAAAGAAGTTCTGTCATTGTTCAGCTGGGGTGCAGAAAAAGAAGAAGATTTCTGTCCAGCAAAGAAATTGACAGGTAAAGCAGCCCTACTGTTTCAAGACTAGCACAAAAAAATCCATCGTAGCCCTTGAATTGCAAAATTTTTATTGTATATGCAGATTTCAGCTTGTCACAAGGGGGCAGTAATTGAACACTCATTCTGGAGGAAGATTTTTAAAGAAAATTTTCTTAAAGGTTTTTTTTAAAGAAAATGAAACTTAATAATAAAATGAGAAGTTTAAGTACTGACTTAAATAGTTTCCTCAATTTTAAAAAGCCACATTTTATTTGTTGAGCATCTTTAAACTGTAATTTGCATTTACTTTGTGAGCCCAATCTACAAGCGTGCCTATTTTTTTAATCTTTTGAACAAATAAAAGATATTACTGCTATGATGTTTCTGTTCTTTTACTTAATATAAGAATTATTATTAATGGTGTGCCACCATTAGTTGGGATAAGATGTCTTGCATTATGACAGGCCCCCATTCGTGCAGAAGAGAAACCAGTAAAAGCATTTTCTTATGGTAAGGCTAATAACCTTTCTATACCTTTTCCTTTCTGGATGATTAGGAGATCTCATCTGGCTTGTTTTTTATGCTGGTTAAATGTTTTTCACAGATAAAGAACCCAAATTCCAGAACATAGGTAGAGAAGGATCTTTGTGTAGTCATCAGCTCTTGCACTGAAATCTAATGACTGAAAAGTTACAGATCTGAAAAAAACATTGTCTCTTAAAGAACCAGCAGCTGGGCCCTAGCCTATTTTTTGACAGTCACGACAACTGGATGCTTGCATGCAGTTCTGTTCTTTCAGGTAGCCCTGTTCATTCCTCCATTCCCCTGTGCACAGAAGTCACAGATACTCAACTGTCATCAGATTACTGCAGAAGACACATGTCACAGGATTAAAGGGGAAAGTTCATGTTCTTTTGATGCCATTCCCAGGGACAAGTCACTCGACCCACAAAAGGGCCATCCCCTTTCACACGCATTAGTTAAAAGTTTCTTACAGCTGTCATCTCCCATACCATGGAGAAGCCAGACTTTCCCATTGCAGAGTATCAGATCTGAAACACTGTAGTCCAAAACACATTTGAAATAGAAATGCCCTGCTAAATAAATGTTTAATTTACATGTTGCAGATGAACCAGAAGAAGCCAAAACTGAACAAGATGAGAAATTTAGTCTGTGGATGCGTCAGGTGCAAATCTTTTTTACAACTAAGTTTTTTCCTGCCTACCAGCATGAAAAAGCACTAAGGGAAAAAATAAAAGAAAATCAAATACAGGATGCTCAATTAGCTGAGCTGAGAAAGATCAAGGATGAGGAGCTGTCAAAGTGAGTGTTGTATCTTATGCTGAAGTACTGTTATTTCTTCTACTAATTTTTGAAATTGAGAAGTGTGCTTTAATAAAGTAGCATAGCATACTGTAACTGGGAAAACAAACTCATCTAGGTGTAATAAGCAACATCAGGAATGTATCTAGCTCACGTGACTTCTGTTATTGCCTGGACTAAGAAATACAGGCTGCTTTCAGGTTATGTAACTGAACTCTGATACTTCTGGCCTTGAGCCCTGCTTTGTGTAAACACAGCTAAGATTTTTTTGCATGAATCAGTCAGTCTTGAAGCAGTAGTGAGTCAGAGTTTCTCCTCCTCTGCAATATGACAGTTTATACTGCTCGTACGGTGAACGTAGCTGTAGTTGCCTAGCCAGTATAAATCTGTCCCCCCTCCTTGCAGTACACTAAATTTAAACTTTGTTCACTCAAGTCTTATTGCTGAAAGAGAAGCCGAAGAGGCAAAAAGAGAAGAAGCAGCTGCAGAAGAAAACCCATTTGACTCCAAGAGTGCAGATTTTACGGAGTTAGAGGAGCCTGTCACACAATCAGTAACCCCCCCGAAGGAAGAGGCACCCACTGTAGTACCCCCAGTTATCACCAAGGTGCCTGCTGGCAAAAAAAGAAAGAAGAAATAAATCTTCTGATGAGAACTACTGGAGCTTTAAGTAAGTACTCTTTGAATGAGAAAAAAAGCCAACAACAATAAAAGAACTGCACTTATACAATAAGGTCTAAAATAAGAGTATGATAAAACTGTAGCGCTGGTTTCAGAGGGAAACTGTGTGCTCTTACACCAAGGGTCTTGGGAACAAAATACAGTCATTTACGTGAGTGTAACCCTTTAAACAAAACTGTAACAGAAGTCAGTATTTGACTTGTACCTAAGAATTCCCTCACTGTTGAATTGATAAAAACTGATACCTTGTCCTGACCATACGTCCCAGTGAAATGGTTTCTGCTTATTTGACTGAAATACTGCATGAAAACAAGAATTTGACAAAAAAAATGTGAATCGGGGGTCTTCTGTAACTGGTCTAGTTTCAAGTTGTAGAAAATTAGCAGAAAGTCACACAATGATGCAAATGAACACAGGAAAACCAAAAGATGCCCTTAAAAGTGTAACAATTATTAGTTTTATTTTCCAGTAAAATATTCACATAACGATATCAGAATGGAATGGTACAGATGAATTCAGACTGGTTTTTAATTAGTTTGCACATAAACATTTTTAAAATCTAAAAATTTTATGATCAGAGTTTACAGATTTTAGTAGAAATTTTGATTCTTACAAAGCAAGTATTGCTTTACTATTGTCATTATTCCAGTCAATAATATGACTAATAACTTTTCATGTTGAACAACTGCCTGACATCTTCAATAAATCAGTCCCTTGCAGATCAATCCAAGAAAAAAATATTATTAAACTGTGTTGCACAAAGTTTCTTTACTTCTTCTGTAAAAAAATAAAAATAAGATATTTCAGTATGATACTTTACAGGAACCTGCGCAAGAAAAACCCTGTGGATCATCAAGGAGAATATAATTAAATTCAGACAAAAAAACCCCCTAGGAGTTTCTAGTGTAGAAATACACTTAATTTTATTCTGTCTTCAGTAAGAGAAAGTTGAGTCAAGTGTGACATTTAACATTGTTTGAAAGATGAGTTGTATTTTAAGTGGCTAAAGTGTAAATGATGGTTTGAGGTTGCTGCTGGTACCTTCATCTTGTCAAGCTTTTACACGGCAACCGCAGAAGACTTAGATTCTAGACAAGGAAGTATATTGTAACCCCTTTTCAGGGGAAGGAGGGATTGGTGTAGTCTATTACAATAAATCAAGTCAGCCAAACTTCTGCTTGGTTCTTTTTGGCAGACAATACTTTGGGGCAGCAGTATTCATAAGTTTATCAGGTGCAGAATTGCTCATTTACTATTTCTGCAGGGCAGGTTTGATCGTGAAAGACAATTACAAATCATTGTGTAAAGTCATGCAACTTGATCCTCTTCTTAAAATGTAGGTTGCTAGGCTTTGGTCTTGGAAAAGTATTAATTCTTTCCCATCATCCAGGTGAGCACATAGCCTCTTTTTAAAACAGAGCGCCCTAAAATTACTGCAAGTAAGACTCAAACTGCCATTTATCTTAGTCTATTTAAAAGTTTATTGCATCTCAATTTGCATGCTTAGTCGTAGTAAATCATTCTCAAAATAGCATTAGAAACAAAACAATGGAATGAGGATCACTGACAGGACAGATGTTACGTATAAGTAACCCACCCATGGATCACTGACAAAACCTAACTCAGATGTAAATACGTTCATCTCTCTCACCTGTAATACACTTCATTAATTGCTCCTAAACTAAGCTCACAGAGCTCTCTTGTTTGAAGGAGGAAGAATGACCTATTAATAATTAAGAATGTCTACTGAACATTTATGCTGTTCTTTCACAGCTGCTAGAACGCAGACTAAAACCTTATGCAAACTTACCTGGTCTATCATAGACCAGTCCCTCTCTAGATTTCTTGTGAGATGCATTTTATTACTTCTCCAAGGGCACAAGTTTTAGTAGTAACTGTATTTAAAAGTAATAAAAAAACTCCAATCCTTACCATTAACTTCAATCAGATTTGCATTTTTTTGATTCAAAATAACATACAGTTCTCGCTGGTCAGACTTTTTCCCAACTACCCAGTAATCACTCATTGCCTTCACAATAATTTCTTCATCTTCATCAACTCTGAAAGAAGTTTTGGAAAGTAAAGAAAGTGGCTGCATGTTCATCTTCAACAATTTTGTTTGCAATCAGTAGGACAGCTTAATGTCATAAATTGTTGTGGTTGTGCAGTATGAAAGAGAGACTACCAATACTAACTTAGACATAGTTCAGCAATCTAGGCTGAAGGCTTCATAAATGGCTGCCTAGCACAATTACATCCTGAGATGAATAAATCATTGGTTTGTCCATGAGCCAGACAGTCCAGTGCTCTGAAGAAAACACCTATCTTCCATACTGTAAAGGACATACTTCATAGAATTATGATTTGCTACACAGTGACCAATGGTATGGTGATACTAAGCTTTCACCTATGTAATTGTTAAACATAGAATTAAACCATGCTCAACAACTACATACATTACATAAAGCTGTCCCTAACCTAGTACTTCCACAATGTCATGAAACATTCTTTTTTCTTTTATAGAAAAATGAGAACCTCATCCTTAAGACGACTGAGAAAATTGCTAGTTGCTAATTAGAGTTCTAGACATCACAATCATTCAGCATTTTCATGTTCTTTATTAATTTTTATAGTGACAAAGGGTCTTCTCCCACTTTGAAGCATGATACCCATTGACAAGAAGCCAGTTGCCTTCTGTACCAGCAGTATTGTAGCACGTGGAAGGTTTGCATTTCATCTATTGTCTAATCCCTAAAAGCAGCCAGCTGTTTCAGAGAAGGGTATAATATGGGCCGAAGCAGATTTCTCGTCCTTTATACTACTTATCCAGAGATTAGACAGACTTAAGTGCAAAAGCATTAGGCTTCACATCCCTCCTAAGTTTTTTGCGGCTACTATGAAGCTTCAAATAGATTAGATATTTTCTTGGATAGAGACCCTGGCCCTTGAAGTTATTTTTTTTAAAAGGACAACAGAAGTTTTGTTAAAGACAGGCTACTTCTAAACCAACACAAAATACCAAATATGACCCATGTTACACCGTTTATCTCACATGAATAGCCATCCATGAACAAAAAGACATGAAAGCTTCACTCATTTGAAAAAAATCCACTTGACAGAAGGAGTTACAGACCATTTAATAGTTAAGCATTACCTGGAGAAGTCACTGTTGATGTCACCAAGAATCTTCATGAGGTCAGGGTGAACAGATGCAAGTGATACACTGGGTGTTTTCCTCATGTGAATGGTACTTTTCTCTGCTAGGTTCATGTGATTGAAATAGATAAACTTAAATTGAGGCTCCTTTTCAGCCCTAGGAAGATATAAAAAAAATGTGACTTGTGAATACTGACATGTTCTGTAAGCACAGGCTTCACAGAGAATAGTAACTAGCCAGTGCAAAGCTTACTCAGACATCTTGAAGTTATCTTCACATTGAAGAGACCAAGTAGATTAAGACTTGTGGCATGATCAAACTTCATTTTAACACTTTTGTCCTGGTTTTGGGGTAAAAAAAAAAAAAAAGGCAAGCCTGCAAAACCAAGCAGGTTTCTCCCCTTCTGCTGCTTTCTGCTGCTTAGGCTGCTAGTAAATAGACACAGGGGAATCTAAAGGCCTTGTCCCACTTTCCAGTAGGAGTTTGCATTTTTCTAATAGCTCGCTGTTTTTTCTCTGTCCCCGTTTTCTTTTCTTGCTGCTCTCCCCTATGCCAGTCCAATCTGGTTTGAATGATGTTAGGTCTTTAATTTGATTAATAAGTAATCTTCCACTCACATCTTTGTTATTTGTTACAATCAAAAGAAAGAAGTCTTCTGCCCATCACTTGTGTGGGCCAAGCAAGAGACTATTTTCAAACTCCTGCCTTGGCAGTCTTCCTCTATTTCCTCTTCTATTAAGTTAATACAAAATCTGTCACTTAGAGCTGTAGTTTTGGTAGAAGTCACAATAAAATCAGACTGACAAAAACTGGCTATAGCAACTTATACTTCAGGCTATATATTATTTAGAATCAGGGAGATAGTGTGATGACACCACTCACCTAGCACACAACTAGATACCATTGCTCTCTCTCATCCAGATGCACCAGTGTCAAGAAACTGTATCACGTTTTCAGGACACCAGGGCATTAAACTTTAAAAGAGTTATAGCTGCCAAAGCCAGTCCCAGATGACATAAAAAAAACCCCCAAGTTTAATGATTTAGTAGAGTGGCACAATTTCAAACACATCCTATTTCTATACCCTGCAATTTTGCGGATTTGGCATGCTACCACTACATAAGTTCAGTTACACACCTATCTTTGGTTTAATTCCTCTTTTGTTGTAGGCGTGATGCTGTTCCTGCTTCCCCAACTAACAAATCTATCTAAAAATAAATACAGTTCTATGGAAAGTCAGCTATAGTTCTAAGTAAAGTGTATTTCCCAAAGTATTAACATCCTTTTTCATTTGACTTCTTTTTTGCCTCTCAAGTAGTTACCTTAGTCCTGCAAAACAGAAAAAATAAGACTTTTTTTTCCTCACCTACTATACACAGCAACACTTCAAGAAGCAGTAATTCTGGAAAAAAGTACTCAACTGTAAAGCTTGCATTGTAACCAAATAATCCATTTACCAAAATTCCCATTTCAAACTGTTAAACAAAACTTGTTCTAGTATCTAGGCCTTCATTTTGCTTTTGGATCTCTAACAGAGTTCAGTTACATACAAGTACTTATAGCTTGGGCAGAGTGTGTCTAAGGCAATACTCAGAGCTCATGGTATCAGCGTCCACTTGATGTGAAAAAACACAGTTCTTTATTTAACATCACACAAAATAGCAGAAAGTCAAAGCAGAATTCAGTCAGCACAAAGAAGGATGTGGGCACAAAGACAGTGATTTTTTTTTTTTTTAAACTCAAATGTTCTACTAGCCCAAGGGCTATTTATGAACATGATGAGATTCTGTTTTCCTTAAGCAAAGTCAGAAAGTATAAACCGAAGTTAAGATTTTGCAGGAACTGCTACTTCTCTACTTCAGCATGGGGGACAGTGGCAGTAGACTGCCTCTTCAGTTAGCATTTTTGCCATCTTGTATATATTTCTGCAAGCACAGTAATCTGTAGAACTCATCATCTCCACAGGTCAGCTAGTTTCAGTTCACATATGAAAGAAGCAAAACTTAGGAGTTCCACCTCTTGTATCTAAATAATCTGCTGACAGCTGGGGGATGAAGATGCAGAATCTCCATTGATAATAGCGAAATTTATCTTAATATTTACACGATTTTTTTCTGCAGTAATTATGCACATAGAGGAAACTGTTTCAGCAGCCACACACTAACCATTTGTTCCTAAATTAGTAACATGTATGTTGTTACTTCAGGGACACCTAAATATGCAACAACAGGCACTTTACAAATGCTTAAGATGCAGAAAGGTAGATAAACATCATTTAGAGTACAAAGTTAACTCAATGCTTTCAACATTTGGGCTCATGTTACTATTATTTAATCAGTTCATTAAACCTTTTTAACCAACTAATGAAGGACTGCAACAGGACCAGAAATGTGGTACAAACCCTGATATTCTCTTGTTGATGTTGTATTGTTCACATATGTCTGATGCTAACACGGTGAGTTGAGGCCCGACAATGCTGTCCAGTTTACGGCAAAACTCCAGCGTAGGTGGAATTGAAGCTACGTGGTGGGTAAAGAAAAGGGAGAGATGAGATTCTCTTCCCACAGTTGAAGGTAGAGTTTCTGTAGTTGTTTTCTTTAAACATCAGTGAGAGTCCTGAGACAAATTTCTCTCTTAATTATAACTTTACAAACGATCTCAAAAGTGCATGGCTAACTGAAGCAGTATTTAGTCATTTTATTGTGTAAATTGAGTTACTTATACCACTGGAATAAAAATCAAAAGACTGATGAAAGCACTTATGAACAAGAGACTCAAATTAACGTATTTTTCAAGAGTAAAACCAGTTGCACGTAACAGCATTTTGTAAGAACTGCGTCTTGCCAAATAACTGATGCTAATGGGTACTTACCGTCAATCATAAAGCAGACAGCTGCACTCATGGCCTGGAACAAAAAAGTTAAGTTAAAGCAAAAAAAACCCCATTTACAACAGGTTACCTCAACTACCTCAAATAAATGACAATACTTCAGTGAGGTCACACACGGGTAAACCAGTTAAATTAAAAAAAAAGTTTAAAGGTAACACTTCAATAGGATAATCTCTTTGCAATCCTGCAAAACACAGGACACTTATGATTTTAAAATTCAACCCAGTTAACAGTTTTTAAGTTGTAGGGGAAAGGTAAAATTTGCTGAAAATGCATTTTATGCAAGGATATATGTCTGCAAGAAACTTGCATTTCATTTTTTAAAAAATTAGTTTTTTGGTTTATTGATTAATGCTACATAAAGCCAGGTATGAAACCACTTAAAGTAACTGAAGGTTGGTATTTTGTTTGTTTGTTGACAACTCTTTGTTTTGGAGAGGGTACAGGAGGGGGAAAACAGGGTTCAAGCTTTAAAGCTTGTTGCTAGAAACATCAAAGATTTTTTGGTGTCTTTGCTTTAACCTGGTCATACCAATGCATCTTTCTATACAGTTCATAAGTACGTCACATCATTGCTGTTTTTATCGTATATAGATCCTAATTCTGTGGAATAATTGCAGAGAAAAGTGTAATACCTTATAAACAATTAAATGAAGCTCTTCGTAAGTGTCATCAGTGTTAACAAATATTTTGGGGAAACGGCATTTTGCTTCGGGATCATTAAGATTTAAAGGTCCAGTAAGAAACCTAAAAAATAATTCAGTAGGTCAAATGCCATGAATTCTTGTATTTCAGTTTTTCCTATTCAACAGATGTTCTTGAAACTAGCAATTACTTGCATGTATGACTACATTTGAATACACTGAGTTTTCAGCTATCCAGATAGCTGTAGAGCCCTTTTATATTATCTCAGCACTCTTACATTTTCAAAGTATTATTTGCATATATGGTCCAAAGAGTTACAGAAACAGGATCAGAAAGCCAGAATGATGCCAAAGGAAATAAACTGTGCAGATCAAAGGAACAACAAAACTCTTTGCACATTCATATCGTGACTATCTTTAAAAATGGGTTTTTTTGTTGCAACTGGGAAAGCACTCTTCCTTTGCTTTTCAACAGTGCATTGAAATTAGTTTTATGTAGAACAGTAGGGTATTAGAAGCACCTAATGGGTGCTTCCCACCCCCCTAGTGGGAAGGGTTGGAACAGGGAGTGTGTGCTAGTGCCTTTATCCCAAAAGAATACAATAAATCAGGCAAGAGGAATTATTGTGATTAAAGAAAGATGTCCAAACCCACAATTATTCAAAATAATGTTGCTCAGCTGCTTAAGTACAGAATTCTCCACTTTTGACATTCTCAGTACAGAGGAAAAATAAACAGATAAATCTCTAGATTAAATCTACACCTTTGTCTGAAGTGCCTGACTGGAAAGAAATGACTGGAGCACTTCAGAAGTTTTTCATGCAGTGCATTAAGAACAGTGGGGAAGAAAAATAAGTATGCAGTAATGTTAATGAAGCCTTTTCTCTTGTTTTCCAGATGTCAAGTTTTACATTGCTTCAGCTACCATGCAACCCTCTGGAATGAGCTGTGTGTGGAATATGTACTCAAAATACACGTACTCCTGCCAAACATTTTACCCTTGAGGGAAGAAGCCGTATATGGTGACAGTAAACAAGAGCTACCTTCCATAGTGTTGTAGATTTCCTGGCATTTCAGCACGTATTGGAGAATCTCTTCCTGCTAACTGAAGCGAAAAAGAACATAAGGAAAAACAACTTAGAGGTATTTTCTGTTACATTTTGTGGACTGTCTTTAAATCAAATCAAAGCATACCATTTGCAGAAATTACCACACATGAAGATACCTACTCTTTGTGTAACATGAAGGAAGTAAAGCTAAAGTGTAAGACATGCTGATAGAACATGGCATTCTGATTTTGCACTTACTAATTTTAAAATTTAGCTTATGCAGCTTTTTGATGGGAGGAGGGATAACTAACTCCACGTGGTCTCATGGCACTCCATGCTGCATTTAAGCTGAAGTGATTCATTTGCAGTACTGAGCAGTCATTAGGTATCAAGACTGAGTAAATTCCCTATCACCATCCCATATTCAAATTATCAGCACAATTTGTATTGTAAGCATTAGGTGCAAATACTACCGAGTTTAGTGAAGTGCCCCAAAAGCAATAAGTCTCAGAATTCCTAAAGTAAAATTTAAGAGGGAGGGATGGGGGGCAAAGAGAGGTACTGCTCTTTGGTATTTTAGCCCTTAGTTGTGCCAGATAAACAGAAAGAAAAGAAGGAAAAACCCAACCAAACATAAAAACCAAAACCACTATCAGCCTCCACCCTCCAAGGAACCCAATTACCATACCTCAGGCTCCATGTGCCTTGGAAACAGAGATGTCGTGAGATATTTGTACAAAATTCTCATGTCATCTTGTTCCAGTCCACTCCTAGAACACCAGGGAGAAAAAGAAAAGCAAATGATGTTTGTGCTACAGTTCAGATCACACATTTTCCTCTAACCAAAATGAAGGCAAAGCACATACCAAACTAGGGTATCAATATCTCAGGGTATCAGATTAAATTCCAGAACACTCTTTTTTAATAAAATGTTAGTTTATTTGCTAAACACAAACCACATTAAATTAGCTGTATACCAGAAGATAAATAGAAATAATATTTAAACAAACAAAGATCAAGTTTGGTATTTCTAAGTAGAACTCTTCACAAGCATTGCAACTTTCTGGTTCAGAACCATGTAAAGAACAATCCTTTAATTAACCTTCTCTACTAAAAAAGTCCTACAGATGAACTTGTGTGTAAGCACAGAGGCTCTGTGCAATGGAAATGAAAAGGACACCTCTCTAGCTGCTCCTCAGGCCAACTGGGAAGTAATCATTTGGTACAGGTTAGAGATTTTAAAGCCAAAGACCAATGCCTTTCTTACACATCACTCATCTTACCATTCAGTTTTCTTGTTTTCATGCAACTCTTTCACTAATTCAGAAGCTTTGCTATTATGATACTTATTTATAGGATGAGAAATGGAAGACACAAAACAATTACTGAAGTACCTACCAGATGAGCTGGTCATTGTAGAGAAATGCAGTATACTTGACTATATTCAGGCTTTCTTCCATCCTATTAATAAACGACTGAATTTTCAAGTAAGTCATTTTATCCAGTGGAAAGAAGCTGATTCCACAAAACACATCCAGGAGATCGCAGGACTGTAAATGCAGTGTCTGCAAGTACTAAGAGAATAATGACAGTTGTTTTTTAGAATGCAGAAAACTTCCAATGTGTAGATTTAAGTGACAAATTTGAGTCTAATCTCCAGTAATCTACACCAACGATCAAAAAAAAACCCAACCCCTTCCAGTTCTGCTTGTATGACATACTCCTTCATGTGGGGACAGACTTTTTAGTAGGGCTTGTAGTGATAGGACAAGGCGTAATGGTTTTAAATTAGAAGTGGGTAGATCCAGACTAGGTATAAGGAAGAAATTTTTTACTATGAGGGTGGTGAAGCACTGGCACAGGTTGCCCAGAGAGGTGGTCAATGTCCCATCCATGGAAACATTCAAGGTCAGGTTGGATGGGGCTCTGAGCAACCTGATCTGGTTGAAGATGTCTCTGTTCATTGCAGGCAGGTTGGACTGGATGGCCCTTAAAGGTGTCTTCCAACCTAAACCACGCTATGATTCTGTGTAAATACGATTCCAGGTGTCAGCCTGCTATTATTTAATCATAGTGACAACAGCTTTTAAGGCTAGCTCAAGATCTTTTGAGACTATAAGAAAGCATAACCTGTCCTACTAATATTTAATTCCAGAACTAACTCTAGAAATGATAGCAGATAAATCCATTAGTTTTCAATGTGCAAAGGAAAAGGTAATTTCTATTATTGTCTTTCTTGATAGACTGTAACCTTTACCAAGAGACTTCAAATGCACTATCAAGTGCTGTTCTTTGAAAGATGAGTTATCCAATGGCTCCCTCTACAGTCATTTCACATTACCAAAAAACCTAAGTAAAATACTTACAGAAAAATAGTATGACTGATAGTATCTTTGTCAGAGTTTATAATGTAAGTCTCATTTCCTTTCAGAGTTTCAGTGCAGTCCAAGCCTGCCAGCAACATGTAGCCAATTCGTTCAATAGGGTTATAACAGAACAGCTTACATGACTAAACTTTTAAGCATTTCTAATTCCCCAGCAAAAAAGAGAAACAACTTTTCCTTGGATTTCTTTCTGTTACGCAAATCTGTAGCGATTACTGTTTTATCTTCAGTAAGAACTTCAAAGAAAAACAATGTTTTAAAGATAAAAATCTATTACTTCTCTTTTTGCCATCTCTATTTTTTAATTTAGTCTAGACAGAAGTTTGCACCAGCAAATAAACAAGTACTCCTTGTGTCAACAGTGTTCATTCTAGAGTTTGATAGACTTACACAAAACAAGTAAAACCCACAAGTGACAGCTGTCCTAAAATCCAACTGAACTATACTTTTGTTTACGGTCAGAACATTGTGTTATTTTAAAAACAAAATTTTAAACACCAGTATACAGTGTCTACACTCCATCATTATATCAATATTCGTATCTCTGCCACAAGATAATTAACTGCTGACAGCAGTCCTCCGTTTCCTTCCGTGCAAACCAGAAAAATGGGGGCAGACAGACACTTGACTGCCATCTTTTAAAGCTAGCTTGATGAAACTTTTCATGTGAGCACTCAAAATTGTGCCAGACATTGACTACTCAGTCACTTACTTTATGTAAAAAATACCTAAATAATATTTGATGGGATTTCTTGCTCAGAAACAAGTTTTGCTTTCCATCCTGTAAAACTTTTGCTTGTAAAGATTGAAAATAAATTCTGAAGACTAGTTATAACCAAGGCAGTATTTCCTGAAACCTTATCAGGCATGACTACTAGTTCCACATGGGGAGTCAGGGAGAGGGGAGAAGTTAAAAATTAGAACTGTCTGTTACTTCACAGTACTATGGGACTTCAAGCCTGTGCATGCAGGTTGTGGAATCTCTATCCTTGGATATTTTCAAGACTCAACCAGTGAAAGCTCTATGCAGTCTAGTCTGAATGCAGTGTTACCCTACTTGGAGTAGGAGGCAGAACTAGATGACCTCTCCAGATTCCTTCCAACCTGATTGATTCTGCAACAGTTAATCAAATAGGTCTGCACAGACTGTTATCACACTAAACAATTCAAATGTTAAAGCAGAATTTCCAAAGAATTAACATGATGCCATCAGAAAAAATATCCAACAGCTAAGCTGTTCCATCAAGCCACAACCATGCTTGTGGTACAACTCCATTTAAAGAACCTACCACATTAGTAGGAAGCAGGAAGTATTTGAAAAAATGAGTAACCAGACTTTTTGTGTTACCACTACATCTTTTCCACTGCCTATGTTTTATAGTTACACTGCAGCCACTTAGAGTAATATTTCTGCATTTTACTTCCAGTGCAGAATCACACCGGATGTGCCTGAAAAATAAGGTCTTACCCGATGGAAGAATTTCTCTAGTCTCTCCTTTAGACCTTTTACTCCTCCATCTTCCATGGCTTTCACAAATGTGCCATTGAAAAGCTAATAGTTGAAAGAAAAAAAGAAAATCAGTCAGTTGGGTAATAGCTTCTTATAACTTAGCCACAAATATAGCCAGATTACACTACAGCTCCTGTTTCTCAGTATTTGAACTCCACATGGATCCAAATGTACCCCTTCTTTATTAAAAAAATCTGTCTCAGATTTGCAGAGTCCAGGTATATATGGCAGCAGAGGCAGAATTAGATAGAAAGGGAAACTAAATACTTTAATGGTAGATAAATTATTTCTCTACATCGCTTAAGCATCTTACGCTCGTGCTTTGTAAAAGCCAGATTGATGGCGTTTATCCAGTATTGTTTCTCCAACAGATAATATTTAACACTATCAAAATCAAATGCTTGGTAGTGTAACTGCCCACGAAAGAAGAAATCTGGACTTTACAGAAATGAGAAGGCTCTTATTTTTACCTGTGCTAGTTCATTAGCTTATTGTAACTGCAAAAAGCTTTATTTTTCTCTTCCGTCAACACCATTACAGCTTCAGGAAGAGAGCAGACAGTAGTAATGAGACAAGAACATCAAAGCGATGATGACCTTGCACATCCAAATGGTACCATGAGGATCTCTTCCTCTGCCCAGAAGAGGAGCCTCTAGTATTAACTCTACCTTGTACATGCTGTAGCACTGCTGTAGGACCGAACTATAAACCTTGTCCTGGAGAAAAGAGAGCAGGCCATTAGTATAAGCAGAGGCAGAATTTCAAATCTTTTGGCTGAGCTACACATAACATGTTTTCAAATAGCCAGCAAACACAAATTAGAGAAATCAATCTCTGAAACGTTAAATAGCATTTTCAGTCAGCATCTAGAAATTTCTGTGTACTTATAAAGTACTATTTCAATAAAGGGAGTCCCTTTCCCCCCTACATTTAATACAAAAGCACCTTATTAACTCACACACAAGACACCAGTTACAAATAGTGCCCTTCCCTAAGGCTAGTGGTGAGTGAAAATGAACTTATTTCTGACTAGTTTTCATCCAGGTCAAAGGCTAAAGGAGGTGGGACACCACAGCAGGTTGTTACTGGGCTAGGATCTTGACCCAGATGAAAAAAAGAAAAAGACTATTTTATTGTTTGCCTGGCAAAATAGAGCACCTAAGACACCAATCCTTTTCTTAGAACACAATGAGGAACAGAACGAGTGTACATTGTAATGACCGGAGGCAGGATAAGCAACCAACTTTTAAATATTATCCCACCTGGCCAAATACTCTTCCTGTATACAATTAAACTGACCTAATGACACTGCAGTTTGGACAAGAAATCCCACGATAGTTATGACCTGTTTGTTTTTCCAGATTATTAGCAGAGATTACTACCAGTCTTAAGAAAGTAGTAACATGTACAGTTAAACCTAATAAAAATACATAGATATAAAATCTTGCAAGAACTTTATTAAACAGATCCTAAGAAATATTTGCCTACTCCAAGCTAGAAGTCTCAGAGCCGTACATTTCAGTGATGTTTATTGGGTGATCTTGAACTGCTATCTGGATAATTTTCTATCTTGCTCTCTTCTTTAAACTTTACTGAAGAGTACTTTGCCCTTATTCCATTTATGGAGACATATATATATATATAAAATCAATTTGGCAGCAGTTCGAGAAGAATCAAACTAAGAGATTAATGGAGGTACTCTTAAAATACAATGTAAACCATTTAAAAAAAAAAAGGAAAAAATTCAGTATTACCAGTAATTCTTCTTCCTGATACTCATAGACTGGCTTTCCATCTTTGTGTTTTTCTATTATGGGATTCCGTACAACCTAGAAAGTGGAACAGGCTGCTATTAGACAATGCAGAATGCATTGAGAACATCGCGATGTGATGTTTTAGAAATATGTGTATCACATGCATAAGTACCATGACCATCCAGAAGTTTTCTTCAGGTTCATGGAAAAACTGTCTATTCTTCTGTGTATGTAGAGATTTTGCAGGTTTTGTTGGACTAAACGTCCTGGAAAAAAAGCAAATATGTAGACATAGATATTTATACACACTCACAAAAAGAAAATATATGATTGGGAAATTTAAAATATAGTGCTTGTGCTAACAGAATGAGCTATGCAATCAGACTTCATACCTTGTGAATTGTACTATAGCTTCACATAGTCCCACATTTCTAATTTTTTCATTCTTTTCTACTTCATTTGGGTGATAGAAGAGAATCTTCTTTTCTTCCTAAAATTTGAAAAAAGAATCAAAAGCAAATGCATTTTAACAGAATCAGAGTTAAAGAATACTGAATTAATTATTTGCTTGTTTTTTAACTTTAATCCCTTAATTTCCTATGCAGAATTTTACCTTGTACCTGAATGGGCTCTGCAATAACAGATAAAAGGCATATTTAAGCACACTTAAGTAGTCAGTCATCCCAAGATATCTCAAAATCCTTTATAAATTGGAGGCTATTGAAATCAGAGGCCCTAGACACTTCACAGCTAGTTCAAAGCAAGGCTAGCTTCAAAGCCAGATCAAAGTATGGCTAGCTTCAAGGCTAGCTCAGATCGCTCAAGGCCTTGTCCAGCCAAGTTTTGAGCATCTCCCAAAACGGAGACTCCACAACCTTTCTGGGCCCCATTCTGCTGTTTGACCACTTCACTGTGAAGAATTTTTTCTTCTATCTTATCAGAATTTCCGTTGCTGGAATTTCTTCTGTTGCCTCTCGTCCTTTCACTTCAAGAAGAACCTGATTTCGTCCTCTATAACCACCCTTTACGCAGGTGAAGACAGCCATCAGACCCCCTTGTGCATCCTCTCTTCTTCAAGCTGCACAAATCCAGTTATCTAAGGCTCTCCTGTCACACGATGGACTGCAGCCCCCTGACTGACTCTGGGGCCCTCCACTGTGCTTGCTTCAGTTTGTCAGTATTTTCCCTACTCTTGGAAGTCCCAGAGGAACACGGTGCCCACCAGCAGTCTCACAAACACTGAACGGAGGGGAAGCAATCACTTCACTTGCCCTGCTCGTGCACGCTCATGCACACAGCCCAGTACACTGTTAAGTTTTCAGTACCACAAGGGCACACTGCTAATTCACATACCACCTGCTGCTCACTAAGACTCCCTGGTCCTGTTTTGCAAAGCTGCCTTCTAACCAGTCAGGCCCTGGCCTGTCATGGTGCATGAGATTATTTCATCCCACACATGGGACTCTACACTTGCTTCGTGGAGCTTAACGAGGTTCCTGCTAGCTCATTTCCCCAGCTCACTGAGGGCCCCTCTGAACAGCAGCCCTGCCCTCCTGTGTATCAACAGCTTCCCCCAGTCTGGAGTCACCCATGGACTTGAGGGTGCACTTGTCACTCCGGTCACTAATCAGTAGGGAAGTACACTGCCCTGTTCAAAAACTGTTAAAACTAGAGGTTACCACATAAACTATACAATATGCCGTAACCTAAAAACTGAGATAACAGCTTCTTGAATTTACACACACAAAGAAAACACTAGCAATAACTTTAATTTAACGAAGTTAAACACTGAGCTTTCTGCCATATTGCATCTATCTGGAGAAAATTGTTTCTAGAAAAAGTTACTGCATCAGTAAAAGATAGTTACTAACAGACCAGCTCTTCATCTACAGTATTTATGTGCTAGTCTTGAAAACACCCTCGGTTACTTCTCACTCTGAAGCAGACAGATCTGGATGCAGGCAGCACTCGGCCCCGGCCCCCCCGAGGACAGCTGATACACCGGCCCCGGGCGCTGCCAAGGCGTCCTGGGGCCGCGGGCAGGGGAGGCCACGGCTCCCTTCTCCCCAGTGAGGCTGCCTTTGCTCGGGGATGCTCCGCGGGGCACAGCGTCAATCCCGCGGGCACACGCTGCGGCCCGGGTCTCGGGGAGGGGGGGCACAGCCCAGACAGCCGCCCCAAGGCTTCCCGCGGCAGCCGAGGCCGGGACCGAGCCGGGCCGAGCGGTGCCCTGCTCGCCCCAAAGCCCCGGGGCGCGGCGCCCCGCTCCGGTACCTCTCCCTCTTTGGGCCCCAGCTTGGGATTGTAGATGAAGAAACTGAGCAGGGTCGGTGCGAGCTGTTTCTCCTGGCCGGCTGCCCCCGCCACCGCCATACCGAGCGTGAAGCGAGCGCGCGTGGGGCCGGCGGACGCCACACACCATCGGGGAGCAGCCCGGAGCCCTCCGCCGGCTCCGGCCTCGCAGGCTTCCGCTTTGCCACCCCGCCCCGGAAGGGCACGGCGCAGGCCAGGAAGTGCTCGCCGGGCAGCGCCCCCGCCGGCGGGGAGGAGAATGGCAGGCGACGGGCGGCAGCGCGGGGCTCCCCGGGCCGGGGCAGCCGCCTGCGAGCACTGCGTGCTGTTCTGGGGCTCGCAGGAGGTGGCGGGGGGGCGGTCTTCTTTCAGCAGGAGGTGGTCCCGAGCCCTGCTGGAGCTTCCCAGCACAGCCCCTGCGCAGCCGGTGGGTGCCGCGGTGCCTAACTCGTGCTCGTCGTTTGTCCCGTTGTGAAGAGCAAGCAGCGCAATTCAGTTCCCTTCTGATTTGTTCAAAGCTGCCTGGCAGCTGAAAAAAGTAGAAACGCTTTGTTTTTAGAGGTAAAATCCGAGATCTGAAAGACGAGATCTACAAGTTTGAGTATGTTGAAGGAAATATCATCCAGCATCACTTAGTGCAGGTAATCCTTTCTCCATAAGTAGATACATTTATTCTGACTGTTTTTCAGTTTTTTGTCTGGCACACTTAAGATAGTGGCATTTAACTAATAAAATACTCAGCTTTTCTGTTACTTTTAAATTTCAATTTTAATCAAATTTCAGTGTGAACTAAATTGTAAGTAAAAACAGCTACATGGTAAGAGATGTATCACTGTGCTTCTCTGCAGAGGTGTGAAGTCTAGGAATCGGAATAAACTGAAGTTACATACTTGCTTACGTAAGCACCTAGGTAAGGTATAAAAGAATTGAACATCTCATTCCACCAGGCCATTTAGAAAAATGTACCAGTAGGCTTTCTTAAAGTTGTGCCGGATTAAATCTGAAAGAAAACAGTATTTCCTGAGTATTTCATTTTTCACTTTTGTTATTATTTTGGTTCCTATCATCACTCTTAGTTTATATTTCCTTTCAGCGCTAGTAATGTCCTTCTGGATAGTCCCCATGAGCCTCAGCAGGTGATGGCTTGAGAACCCAATTCAGTGCAGTAGGAGCACTGTGTGGATTGAAGATGCTGTAAGACTGCAGTAATTTAATATTTAATATCTGTACTCAAAAAGCGAGTGGTGTAAGCAAGAGAGAGATGACTGCTGTTTCCCCCTGGGCTGGTAGAGTCAGCTGCAGCTGTGTTTCACAACCCTACTGCTATGCATGGCTGCAAGCCCTCCCAGTACCTGGCCCGAGGGACGCGGTGGCCTACTGTGCAGGAGGGGAGGCACAAAATGGAGGGGGATGATTGTTGTGAGGGAGGGGAGGCACAAAATGGAGGGAGCTGCCTCCTGTGAGGCACAAAATGGAGGGGGCTGCGTCTTGCAAGGGAGGGAAGATATGAAATGGAGGGGGCTGCTTCTTGTGAGGAAGAGGAGGCACAAAATGGAGGGAGCTACCTCGTATGAGGCACAGAGGTGCTGGCTGGCAGCTATGCTGAGGCCCTCAGGCTGGTTCTTCATGGAGTTTGAATACGTGAATTCATGTGAATGTAGTGTGTGTGCAGACTCCCTTTCCATGGACGCACAGCTCATCGCCACTTTGGGTGTCACCTTTCCTACATGCATGCATGGCGTTTAAACCAAACCTCTCAAGAGCTGAGCAGCTCCTCGTGTTGTGTGGACTGGACAGGTAGGAGCAACACAACAGGCTGAGCCACAGCAGCAGACAGAGCATTTCCAGTCAGTGCCAGCCAGGTCTCAAACAGCTGTAGGAAATGTTTCCAAAGCTGCAGAGAGAATCTGGTTTATAATTTAATGCAGGTGTTTTCAGAGAGGCCACTGTGGAAGGTGACTCCTGGCCCTTGCCAGTACAAGAAAGCAGGATGGGGGAATGTCCTGCTGTGCAGAGCTCCACAGGGTTTCCCTGAGAAGGGGCTGAGTAAGGGTGAGGCATCCAAGTACAGTAATTCTCGCTTCTACCCTACAACTGTGAGTTAAAATTCAGCAGTGTGTGCAGATCAGCCCTTTAGAGTTATGGTCTATCTGTTTGAAGACTGCAACTCACATGAGAGTATTTCTGGGAACATGCAGTCAGGATTGAATATATCAAATGAAAAAAAGCGAAGTTCCCCCACCTCTCTCTTGTGCTGTACTGCAGGGAGGGGGGGATAGCGATCAGGATTGCAGGCCAGAGGGGAAGTTAATTTCTTTATACTACTCACTTAATGCAAAACATGGAAATTCTTAAAATTTGTGTTATTGATAGTCAAGTTAATTAATTTCGTACCAAACAAATTATAAAACTGCAGTGACTCTGGATTTTGGCTTGTGTTGGGCTAACCTTTAGGTGTGTGTTTTGTTCAGGACTTAACACAATGGAGATCCTGGTCTGTGACTAGGGTGCGTATTTACTGCCATAATAGAAGTACTGTTGCAAGGGATATACTGTGGAAGCATATATGGTTAGACAGTGGATATGTGCTGTAAATGGTGATTGCCAAGGAAGGTGTTAACCATGCGAGACTTTCTCTAGGAAGGGAATTAATATATGTGTAGTGATTGCTAAAATATAATTCTGCTCAGTGCAACCTCACCTGTAACTTGACATTGCTTTTGGTGGAAGTATTTTTGAGAATCTACAGAGAGTAAGTGATAACAGATTCAATTAAATTATTACATTTCTAATGTACAAATTAACAGGCAGGAAGAAACTTCGATTGTGGTTCCAATTTCATCCCATCTTCTTAATTGTATGTGCAGTAACACCACACCTTGACATTTGCAGTGGCATCAGATCACCCCGAGTTTGAAATGTGATTCCTAGCCCATGATTATGTAAAATTAAACTGCTGCATAAGTACATTGGGAATTTGACAGGAGAACTCCTGTATCAAGAGACAAATAATTAACAACTTTATGAGTTATTTCCAATTTATTAAAAAAATTACATAGGGGTAAAAAATAGTATCTTCAGCATTGTGTAGTCACACTTTTTGTTTTGTTGAGCCTGTTTCTAGATGCTATTTTGAGCATTCCCGTCAGCTGCATAGTAGTAGACTTAACAAAAAGATATACTATAAATCATTCTGGGTGTTAGAGCTGACAGCTGTAAATAAATACAGCTGACAGCTCAAATAGCTGTTCCATTGACAGTATGTGGTCTAAATGTGTTAACAAATGTGTAGCATCAGCAGTTTGGGATTAGTTTAGCAAATAAATTACAAAAGCACTGTGATCCAGCGAAAAGCATAATGCCTTTGTATCCCTGGTCTGCATGGTTTGTCGTTAATACTGTAACAGGCCTTTGTAGCTCTGTGTGAAAACACAACACTGCAGCTACATGCAGGAGTTCCGCTAAGAGTGTCATTCATCTGTCCCAGATTTCTTCTTAGTGTGATGTCAAGGAATGGGAGCAACTGAGTGACATGGTAAGTAGAGATGGTTTAATAATGGATGGGTTTGCTCTGCAGGATCAGAGATTTCATAAAGGAAGGTAGTAACTTTATGCTAGCTTTGGTTATGATTAAGGATACAAAGTCACCGAATAACAATAAAAAGCTACTTTCATGCAAACTTGAGATATGTGTTTTGATTTGTTTAATGTGTTTAACAGGAATGCCTAGGTGTTGTTACTAGCCTGCCTGGATCTGGTGTACATGTGAAAGAAAAGCTGGTAAGAAAGGATGAGGAAGGGGCTGGACAGTTAAAAGGATTTCAGCTCTGAAGATGAATTATAGTAATATGTTAATTATTTTGCTGCTGATCACAGCAAGAAATGAGAGAGAGAATTGCATGAAGAGCTATGTCATATTTTGACATATTTAAGGCATGGTGTGTTTTATGCTTAGAAGTTGAATAAAGCCACTGTTTATTCTTTTATATTTTAATTTTAACTATTCACAGACAGGGTAACATAGAACAAGGTATTATGGAGTAAAGAATGTTCAAATTAAATGGAACTCTGGAGACCTGTATTTTAATGGAATCACAAGTATTCTGGTATTTTCTAAAAATGTATTTTTATAGTTGTTGTGTCTAGTGAATAATTTTAGTGTACAACTCATAAATGGTAATTCTGATAACTAGTTGCAACTTTCGTTGCAATCTGTAAACATGATTGTCAGTAGTAGCTGATTTCTGAATGCTACCTCTCATGTAAAATCTTTGTAGTGAATGCGGTTTATTAATGCAGTCCTTATTTCCATTCCAGTCATTAAATATATGGTTATAGAAAGTGGCTGGTCATTCCCTTCAGTGAGCACCCATATCCACATGTTAAATGATGGTTAAATATGGTAAATATCTTTAGGTTTTCCTTCCTTGTCAGACAATAAAGCCCTACCCAGGAACTCTCTCAATTACAAGTCCCTGCTAGAAACAATTGGAATTCTGCATACCATCGCTCTAGAAGGATGGGATTTTGTTTTAGGCCCTGTAGCAGGCAGGTTATCTCTGTCAGCAAGTAAATCCATTTTGAGTTATCACTATCGTGTGTAACAAGAGCATTCAAAAGTATGATTTAGCATTTCAAGGATTCCAGGGAAGTGGTAAGTTGTTTTAACGTTAAACATTTCTTCCACTTCGGAAATCCTACAAGTCAGCAAGTTTTCCTGTACTTAAAACGTTCTCCCACAGAGAACCAGTGGTCCACTGGAGTAGCTGCTGTACTATTAAGGTTTTTTAAGGTACTTTTTTCCTGATCAAAATGTGTGGAGAGGTTACTTTAACCGCAATACTGTGGATGTTAGAGAGATCTCAAAATATCTCGAGTAAGTGGGTAGTATTTTTTCTGTTTGGTGCTGTAGTGCATGACTTGTATACAATAATAACTTATAAACAAACACTTGAGACGCGTTTTGAATTAGTAACGATGAACAAGTTTTTCTAAAGCCTTTACATACAAGCTAGTTAAAAGGATATGTGTCAGGGCAAGAAATGCTTCACTAGTCTTTTTATTCCTTGCTTCTTGATTGGGCCTAAGTACATTTTGTAGTTCAGATGTTTTACAGGAACTTCCCATGCAGACAGCTGTGATATATTCTTCTTTCTGGGAAATTAAGATTCTCATTTCACTCACAAATTTGTTGTGGGCCAAGGCACTGTATGAATCTTGAGTCCACTCTCTGTCCAGTGACTTGCTCCAGCAATGTGTTGCATCTTAGTGGAGAATAACAGAATTTGTACTTCGCTTCTGGATTTCTTTGTATTCTTTGGATTTCTTTCTAGGTCCATGGTGCAAAGGCTGAGATATTGAAAGAGGCTAGAGTTCAGAGTGCAACAGCAACTGGATAATTCTTTATTTTACATGCATTTGCCTGCCTGATGTAATATGATTAGTCAAGGTCAGGACATTTAATTGTAAGTGAAATGGAGAGCGATTTGTTTGTTACTTACATGTGAACTAGTCCAAGACCGTTCTGTCGTCAGACTGGTTTCATTGCCAAGAACACAATTTATTTCTTGTGAATATCATGTGACATTGATCTTATGCTGTGAGAATCTCCGTGGGTCAAATCCTCATGGGTCAGATCCTCAGCTTGTGCAAATCTGAGTAGCTCTGTTTAAGTCATTGATGCTCTAGTGATTTATGCCGGGTGAGCATATTTCATAATGTTAAGAAGTATTATTGAAGTTCGATGTTCATTTTTTATCATTTTTTTAATATTCTTTTTTTCACAATAAAAAGAAAACTGTCGTGACCGTATTAAATTCTCACATGTACTAAGTGTACCAGCTTACAAACAACTTGTACGCCAAGTTAAGTTGCTTGTCCCATTCTGAAATGGAACAAAAATTCTGTTTTCAGCCATCAGCTGTTAAGAATTGTAGATTAGTATATACATGTTTTTTTAAAAGGCAGTAGATGTTTCTTGGCTGGTTCTCCAGTACTTGGCTCCCAAAAGAGTAGATGGCTGCAGAGAAGGCATAGAGGTGAGTACTCAGGGATGAATCATTACAGAATTTGTATTGGTGCAGCTGTCTGCACCTTCGTGGGTCTTCGTAGGGCGTCTTCGAGGATGGCACTCTGTGAACTTCTTTTCACACTGAGTAAAGGAGAAATTTAATTTATTTAACTGCTTTTGCTTCGATGATGAACATGTTTGAGGCCAATGGGAATTTTTCAATTACTGTTTTGTTAGGTTTGCAAAATACAGATTTGGAGAGAGAAAAAGCATATCGAAGCATTAGCCATATGGACTCTATGTTTGTCACTTTGTTGCTCTGAAAGATGTATAGCCTTTCTTGCAAGCGCATTCAGATTTCTTTAGTCTTTTCCCCAGTGGCAGCTGGTTATCTCAATTCAGCTTTAGTTTTGGTATTTTTTTGCACAATTACCAGTGTTTACAGAGACTTTTGAAAAGAAAAAAACCCCGCAGTTAATTTTAAGTGTAGTCATTTGCAGGAAAGGAAGAAATACATAGAAATTGTGGTGACTGTTCAGCCTGGAAAAGAGAAGGCTGAGAGGAGATCTGATCAATGCTCACAAATATCTAAAGGGTGGATGTCAAGAGGACGGGGTCAGACTCTTCTCAGTGGTGCCCAGCGACAGGACAAGGGGCAATGGGCACAAACTGGAACACAGGAAGTTCCACCTGAACATGAGGAGGAACTTCTTTACTGTGAGGGTGACAGAGCACTGGAACAGGCTGCCCAGAGAGGTTGTGGAGTCTCGTTCTCTGGAGATATTCAAAACCCGCCTGGATGCATTCCTGTGCAACCTGCTCTAGGGTAACCTGCTTTAGCAGGGGGTCGGACTAGATGATCTCTAGAGGTCCCTTCCAACCCCTACCATTCTATGACTCTAAACCATTCACTTTGCTGAAAAGGCTTCTTTTGTGTTCTAGTGATCCTACAAGGTGCATGTCTGTGAACTGCAGTATATAGCACTTCTTAATATTGAGAAAACAAGTGAATATGTAAATACTCCATCAGAGCATCTGACCATCTCTCTTTTCTAATGACTGAATTGTTTGTTCATCAAAAGACATTTGTTCAACATCCTCAGAGATGGATGCTTTTGTGAAGGACATTTTTAATATGGCAGTTTTAGCCCCGCAATACCGGGTAGAGTACATTGGAGCTTTCTCAACATGCGTTTCTACAAATTCTTCCTCCACACTTTTAGTCCTCTCTATTGAGAAAGCTAGAAAATACCACCTAGAGGATATCGTTTGCTTCCCCTCTGCTATTTAAAACCTCACAGTTATCTGAAACCTCAAGTCCACGTAGGCTTTCCTTTTAGTTCTTTCTGCAGGAAAGAATGTAGTTTTTACTTTCTTATTCTCTTAATTGGCTAATGTAAAAAGAGCGGTTTGAAACTGCAATGTTCTCATGCAAAAACCAGTTCTTAAGGAAAAACATATGACTACTTTTCACTTGGAAGTCAGTGAGAGATTTTATCCTCACCTACCTCACAACTATATCTGAGCTCCTAGTCTTTGATGAAGATCTGTTTTGAGAACTTCAAGCTTAATCCAGAAGGCCTATTATAAACAGAACTCATACTGATTTCAAAAGATGTTCCATATATGAAGGTCTGATAAGATCAAGATCTTGGAGGGATTAACACTTTTGGTTTAAGAATTCACACATTTTAGTTTCGCAGTCAGAAAACCAGACACAGGCTACTGTATATGATCAATTTTTATTGGATATTCTTAAGGGAAGTGTTTGCTAAAGTAGAGTTTATAACATGGTAAATGGTCCACACAATGAAAAAAAAATATTAATCAGTGTTTCATTATGTTGCTAAGGCAATGAACAAATAACAGACACTCTCAAGATGAATAAGAGACTCCTGATTTTCAAGGTTTTGGAGTGTCTCGTGCAAATTCATCCCAATTCTATCTTTTCTGGTTGTTTTGAGCCTCTAAGAATGCACCATTGCCTGGAATTCTGTGAAAGATAAGAGAATGTTTACAGTAGAAAAATTAAAATGAAAGGATTAGGAGTAAAAGATTGGTGGCTTATCAGGAGATTTAACATAGGAATGGACAGAAAACAATTACCTGGTAGGTGACCAGAGGAGAAGAAAACGTGTATGGAAGAGAGACATTGTCTAAACTTCCTCTTCTAAACAGCAGACGGAAAGGCAGTGTTTGCTGACATTTGTAAGGAATAATAAAGTGTTCGAGGTAGTGATAGCCTTCTCTCTGCATAATACTGATCTTGGGCAAAAATAATGGAATGGCTAATATGGAATGTGAGCAAGAAGTTAAGAGCTTAAGTAAAAGAATGAGAAGCGAGTCCATGTGTCTTATTAGCTGTTTGTAATGCTTCAGCAGTTGAGAAGTGTTGATATAGAGCACAGTCTAAAGCGAAAAACATTGTGCAGTTCCATGTGGTGTGATACCGAAGTATTGTGTTGTACAATAAGATATTGTTATTTGGGAGATCTTTTAAATGTTTGGCTTCTGTGAGTTAGAGTATCTGATCAGTCCTATCTGTGAACAACTCAATTAGTATATAGATTGCTTTGTAAATCGTGTGTGTTTATTCTGGCACGTTTCCTAAGGAACTGGATTTAATTCCTTCCAAAGGAAGAAACAGAAGAGTTCTGTCCTCCTAGTGCAGTGAGCTAAGGAATCTGCGCACCAGCACATTCCCTGCGTGCTATTCCCTAAGCCACTTTCATGCTCATTTAGGCAGCTTGCTTCTCTCATGGGGCAAGTTGCCATTGGCTGCAAGCCTTTTGTGTGAGTGTGTGCTTCCTGTTCAAAATGAACAGAAATACGGAATTATGAGATCAAGAGTTTTCTGCACTGAGCAGCCATTAAATCACACTGGCATTTCCATGAGGTGAGTGCAATATGCTGCTTCCTAAAACAGCTGCTCCATCCTATCTGGTCCTTAACCTCCATTGAAGTTAGACATCACCATGCACAGAGCCTGTTGTGGAATCTCGTGTCGGCGTGGTGACACTTGATCATTTTGTTCTCCTCATTATGCAAAACAAATATTGACGTCCGTGCTGCTAGCTCTTGCGTATTGCGAATTACTTCACTGACTAGTGGAATTTCTGTTGGGAGATAACTGCTGCAAATGAGCCGACGTATGTGCTGTAGATTCTCCTGTGTAGAGCTGGTTCTTCTGTCCTTGATTTTACATTTGTGTATTACAAGTGATGCTAGTGCTGCTTTACATCAGGGTGAGTGGGAGGAGAAACAAGAGGCAAATCCTTTCAAAACAACTGGAAATTTGTGAGTGAGTGGCAACAAGACCCTTAGGGCAGCCTAGGTGGTTTTTTTTTTTACTTGCTTATGCAAAAGGAGTTGCAGAGATGAACCTGTAAGATCAGGGAGCATTTCCGCCCTGAAACAGGTTGCTACTGCCAGGGTTTCAGTAAAATGAGTACATTAATGTACCATCAACATAAAAGAGAATCGCACATCATTTACAATACATCCTGAGGAGCCTTATTCTGTACATAAATAAGCAAATACCTTCAGCCCCAATTTTACCATCGCCATCATGATCTGCAGCTGCCAAGAAGGTTTTGGTTTCTGAGGTGGTTAACACTCTGGCTCCACACTCAAACCTCTGCAGGAAATACCTAGGAAGAAAACAACTTTGATTATGATTTTCACAGAGTATTATTCTTTTGTGCTTGCTGTGTAATTAAACTGATAGCTATCTGTAGATAAATTATTTACCACAATAGCCAAGTCCTCCAAACACTGCTTTGTTTGACAAGCTAAATCTTAGTCATACACATTTCTGCTTTGTAAGTCCAGCCCTGACACAATTTATTCCCAGGGAGTTATTTTTTCTATGCTGAGCATTAAGGGCAGGTATTTACTAATTTGTTTTTCTCTGCAGGGATTATCTACTTAAATACACCTTTCACAATCGCTGAAGGTTTTATCAACGTTTAGCATAACTTGTGCTCACAATTACAAAACAGTTCTGGAAAGGAAAAAGTGATGATTTTTGCATAGCCACTAAATAGTTAACACAGGAAATCCTTACTTGAGCTCATCTTCCTCAATAAAGCCACTTTGATCATTGTCAAGAATCCGGAAGATCTCCTTGAGCTGGCTGCTGCTCTTTTTAGACATCCCACTGATCTGAAAGAATTTTTTGGGACTAAAGGAATCTGGAGCTGAAAATAAATTAATAAATAAATTAACCCCAGACCACTGCATCCACTGTTCCTAAATGGTCTGAGGATGCTGCTTTGTTACATATTAGTTGTTCTAAACATGACTGATAGATAAAGCCTGTCAAAGAATGAATTTTGCCGTACTGCACCATACCCTCCTCAACATTAAAAAAAAAATCACATGGATGTAAGTTACAAACTGCCAATATAAACCAGTCATGAACAAATGTACTGTGACGGCTAAGTAAAGAGATTACAGAAATCTGTTTACAGTATGCACTTGCTCAGTATTCCTTTGGGACTGAATTAAACTTGCCATGTGTTACCCAAAGTAATAGATTTTTAGAGTTTTAATTGTTTTCTCACCTTGGCAGTCCCGCAGAGCAGCAGCAATATCAGAAGGGCTTAGAATGTCTGTGAGGCTCATTTTAAACCTGTGCAAAAATAGTATATTGCAAACAGATTTGTGAAATGCAAATACATCTTACAACAAATTGTTTTTTTCTCTATTTTGAAGAATACTATATGGCTAACAAGACTTCTAAGGGTAGATGAATCTAACTTATCAACCCCACATCGCTGCTATTCCTGACCAAGTTAGAAGATTTAGTACATTACTTCCTTAAAAATAGCAGTACTGAAATAATACTTTTAAATGAGATGGATTACATAAATGATGTTGTGAGTTGATGATCAATTTTTTATTATTTACCTGCATCCTATTTAAGGTCAGCACATTTTTAAACTCTGCGAAACCATTAATCTAATAATTAGTCTTACTGGAATGCATGGCATCTGGCGATACAAATAACAATATATGCAGTGGAAAAGAGAAAGTCAAAAAGGTTTGCTTCCGTTTTCTCCCCCAACAGCTCTGAAGAATAAAAAGAAAACTGATACTTATCTATATAATGTCCGTCCGTATGTAATTCCAGCGATTAAAATAAAAATCTTAGAACAATGGTTATTGTACTTACTACTGGTGCAGCTCTGCACAGTAATTTCATTTAATTAATCTCAAGTCAGCTGCTCACCTTTATAGTTTTCTCAGCTGGGTAAAGGAAAAATAGCTGAGGAGATACGAGGCAAAATAGTAATGTTGGCTCTGGCTTGCCACTCTGGCTTATAAAGGATTCAAAAGGTGACAATAACCACTACTTAGGTTACTGTTTCATGGATCAAATGTTTGATTTGAGACCTAGCTCAAATTTCTTCCTTAACTAATTAAACTTTTCTTTCTATTTATATCCTAAGATAATATGGACAAGAAGAACAATTTTTTTAATAAATCCACGTGTGCTTAGTTAAGTACAACTCTGCCATCAAAACACAGCCTTTCAGTCTCCAAGTATGCTACAGATTTTCAGTTAACCTCTGGACCTTAAAGTCGCTCACGGGAAGATGACTCCAGCAGCCAAATCCTTATGAAAAGAAACTAGTTTGGTTTCCCAAAGTCTGTTGATCCTTTGGAATGTATAAAGGAAGTTGGAGATGAAAGATCAGAGGTGACAATGTGTTATTCTGACAAAGATAACTTGTCACTAGGGTAGAGGAAAGCATGCTACAATTTAGGATGATCAGTAAGCTTCATTTCATATTTCCTGGCCATTTTCTAAATGACAGTGCTGTCCCTAATCAGGGGTAGAACAGAAACCAATGGCTTCAGTGACAGCAAAACTCTGAAAGTAGGTAAAGCTAAATAAGCTCATTTTGTTGCCTGTATTCCTTGGAAGGTTATGTATAATCGGATGGTCTACTTAATAATCTGTTTTGAATATTTTAAATTACATTAAATCAAGAATAGACTTAGTTTAAGTTGTAGGAATCAGACTTTGTTAGTGCGGAGATAGATTTCTATACATTTTACAACACACAATCTATTTCTTTAATATGAAATTAAAATTGTCGGTATAAATAAGTGGGGGTTTATTATATATTTCAAGAGCATTAATTTTGGGGGAAAAAAACTTAAGAAAATTGGGAACAGCAGATACGAGGTTTTCCTTCTCAGACAAAAATCTGTTTCCATCTGCAAAGGGGGTTTATGTGGAGAAATTCTAGGATGAAGACCAATAAAAAAACACATATAGTTTGGTTAGAGTTTATTGTGTAACCGTCTATTATGGTATCTAAAGTAATGTTCTCCTAATACATGAGCATTATTTAATTTTTTAATGAATGGAAATAGGGTGGTATGCTGAACAAGTAATATTTTTTATAGTAGCAAAAGTTGCAGATTATGCTGTGGAGTAGAGTAGTAATATGTCTAAGCCTTGGTGTAAGTTAATGGACTACAGTAGGTTTACTCCTGATTGGTTTAGTAACAGTGAGAAAAGTATCAAGCATAGCAATTGTTCCATAGCACCTGTTTGTCTGAGTTTGGATAGAGAAATACAAGGTATAATTAACATGAAAAAGAAAATATAATGTAATGGTACTTTAACTGTTTTTTCTATCTCTTTGTACGCAAAAGAAGGTTGCATAAATCACAAATAATCATACTTGCCTTTAACCTCAAATATCAGCTGTCTAGTAATGAAAGAACGCTCTCCTCTGTCTCGGTAGGAAAACTGTTTATAGTAATCTGGAAGGACACTTCCCTATTAAGCCTGAGAACGTGGGTTGTTGTAAATTAGTATTGTCTGATTAAAACAAATTGAAAAATGCTGATTTGTACAAGTTGAAGATCTGATCTCAGGCCTTTTGGTGTTCTTTCCATTTATCTTCTTCATTCAATACTATATATGTATATTGCTTTCTGTCTGAGATTTACATGATATTCTGATCTATCAGACAGTGGCAGTGGGAATGAAGTGCATACTGTGCTTTCTACAGAATCATCCTGAAATAGCTTTCATCCTTATAGGTACCTTTTTGCACTCTGTTGTGAATTTTCTCCTTCTCTCTGATCATCTTAAGTTGATACGAGTTTTAACAGAAGTTTTTTTTAATTATTCCTCTTGACGTTTTTACTGCCGATGTGTTTCTAGAGAACAGGTGGGTTTTAGACCTCAGTGATAGTGCCATAGGTGTTACTTTATAGCAGGCTTCCTTTATTTCAGCTTGCTTCTACACACTGCTCATTGAGCTATGCGCTTTGTTTAAATTTTTGATTTGCCATACAACACTAATTATTAGAAGCTAATGAGAATGAGGAAATTGAAATGAAATAGAGGAAAATGACGAGATCAAGGCAAGCATATAATATTCAAGCTCAAAATATGTCTGCAACTAATTCAGGCATTGTATTAAAATATAGGCACCGAATGCTCAAAGAGTGGCGTCTGGTTTCCTCATACACTCTGCCATGGCACACAGGGTGCTGAACTGGTTTTACATGTATTCAACAGTAGTAAAGTAGCCAGAATTAGTATTACATTAAAATACGATCTCAAATAAAAGTGAGCTAATTGCTACAATAACTTCACTGTTATGACTTATGAAGGGATCTTTTAATGTTCGAAATTCAACACTGACAACAAAAGTGATGTTAATGGTGGCTGAAAGATGGTTTACAGAAAGCTGAATTTCAGAATCAAGTTGATGTCACTGTATATTGATACAGGTGGGAATCTAGGGTTACTGGGTTTTATTTATTTATTAATGACACTTCATCTGAAGTACAGGTTTCCCTCCACTACAATTAGAATGAAATAATCAGGGATGAGTATATTATATGGAGGGATGTTTTAATTAGATAATCTATTTTACAGCTAAATTATCTGCCTGTTTTCCTTACTTCTGGGGTGTGTGTTAACTTAGGTGATGATAATCACTTCAGGGGTTCAAAAACTGAGATCTATAAAAGAATGTTTCTACAAGATGTTGTGCAAGCAATGGAGTACTATAAAGAAAATATCTAATAATTCAAACAGAACAGCAGCTGCTAGGTAATGGGCAGTTAACAATAGTGCAAAATCTGGTACAGAATTTGAGGATTGCACAGTTTCCAGGAGTGTTTAGCACTTGGTTCTGTGACGTTCAATAAAAATTGTTAATTTTTTTTGTTTGTTTATTTGGTTTTGTGTTTTTACTCTACTAGGGACATCTGAATGTGCTATCGAGTTGTTCATCTGAAGATTTATGTACTTGTATAAGTTATGTTGTTTTCCCCCAAGGTGTCTTTATGCACAGTATATACAGGAATATTAAAGCAAATTTTTGGTTTCAGACTTCCAGAATTAAACTGGAAGGTGTAGGTCTGAGAAATACAAAGCATTCATATTGTAAGTTCTTGCTAGAAGTCTAAACATATGAAAGAACTGTTTTCAAATCAAGTACTACTGACTTCTCTAATAAGCAGAGGAAAGTTGTATTTTGCGATATCATTGACAGGTGGTTGACTAGTCTTGTACTCTTGTGTTCTATTTGGTATAAAGTACAGAGTTAATCAGCAGTGGCAATCAACCAAAGACATGACTTCAAGCAGATGCAAAAGAAACATCAGCAGTTGTCTCAGGTGAGATCAGAGGAGAGGTGTTAACCTGAGACCAACTACAGTAGTGTAAAGAGATGCTGTAGCAGCTGTTCTAAAACCCATACAACTCCATCTTTCAGCCCTGGTTGTGTTCAGGCCAGAACAATTGTATCATGATCCTGGATAGCAGATTCTGCCTTTGTAATGAGTTTGGAAGTAACCGAAAGAGATACTCAGTAACCTATGTCGTTGATCGTTAATTTTGATGCCTCAATCGTGATGGCAGAGAATCTTAGTGTGAATATAGTTACAATAATTGAAAAGGGCCTTTACAATAGAATGAGCTACATCCTGCTACTTGAAGTTGTCTCACTTTAATCCCATAGAAATAATTACAGAATCTGATTTGAATGGTTGCTTGGACCATAATCTTTTACCATATTTAACAGAAAGGTTTAAGGACATGGTTTAGTATTTGACTTTTTTGGTACTGTGCATTGTTACAATGAAGAATTAAGTCCAGGCCTTGGAAGACATAGTGACAAAGCTTTCTTTCCCTGCAGCAAGTAGAGGATATTACCCAGAGCTCTGAGCAGAGATCTGGACTGTAGAATCCAAGATACCAGACACATCCTGCAGCACTGTGGGTCTGGAGCTGAACGAAGACAGGTGCTTCTGTCATGTCAGGAGAAGTGTCTTGGGTACTTTTCTCAGTTTAAGTTATATCCTTATCATTCTGTGTAAATTACATTTGTTTCTGTTGGTCTTTAAATGCACTTGCAAGTACTTCTGTGACTCAGTAACACAATTTTCTGACTCTGACCCTAAACATAATTGTCTAGGATGTTTCTGTCTAGCGGCAGCATTATAGGCACTGTCAGATGGACTGATCTTTAAAAATCTAAATTGATCGGATTTTCTCATATTTTAAGAATATCTGTGCCCTAAGGTTGGAGGCTGTGAAATAACATGGATGCTGCCTTTTGTAAAAGATGCGTACAGCAGTACTACATTGTTACCAAAGGCTTTTTGCACATGACTGTATTTCACTGACCCACAGTGTAAGAAGCCACGGTAAAATAAAGCAAATAGCACTAAAATGGTTCCAACTATTTCTATATTCCCTGCCTCATTGACGTCAGTGGGATTTCTGCCATTAATTTCAGCAGCAGGAGAATGTATTACCCTTAGTGAGATATAAAGTAAGAATACCCCATAATTAGAGTTAACCTTATCATAGTAATCGTCAAAACTCACTTATTTAACAGAAATGGCCTTCTAGATAAAGGAGAAGCAGGTGTCTAGATTCAGACAAGAGCTTAAAACACACGCATAAAGCATGTGACAAAATTCCGTTGACAACAGGCAGCCACACATTTAGGGACTCTGGTGGAAAAGGTTGGATGGAAACATTTGCAGAATACAGGCTGTGGTGTGAGACCTCCAAATTTATGATTCCAGAAGAGCCACCTTCTCTTTAAGAGAGCTGTGTGGGAATGTATGTTTGTGGTCATGCGGCAGTCTTTCCAGTTATTCTGAAAATGTCGCTAGTCACAAGCTCTTCTTAACTTTCTGGAGCGATCACTGAAGCTGATATCAGACTTACCTTGTCATTAATTTTTTACTGTTGTTAATGGAATGGTAAGGGGTGAAATTGTCTTAGATTTGTAGACCTAGCAAGCTAATCAGTGTGGAAGTAAACGTGGTTAAGTAAAGGAGCTGCCTGCTAACTCAAAAGTTATCTGAGGTGTCTGTGCCTTTCTCTCTCAGTCAGCCATTAATATTGGTATGATGCTTGAAGATCTTCAGTAACCCATATTGCATGGTGAAAATATAAAACACGGTATCAGCTGAGATACATAGCATTTTCTGACAATATTGATAGCTTTTAACCTTGCAGTCAGACTGTAGGTATTAATTCCTCAGAATTTCCTTTGTTTATTGCTCTCCTGAGATGACTTTGAAATCATAAATATGAATTTGTGTGATGGATAATTCTTTTTTTCACTGTTAAGGAAAATTCTACAGTATTAGGGTCTGATTCATTCATTAGAGTTAATGGAAATATGTTTTTGGCTAACATATAAGGCATGAACACATTATTGGGTATTCATTAAAGTCCTGTAGATTGTTTAATTTTGTGTAATATGATGATTTCCCCAACGTTGCATTGATGTTTCCTTCCTTCTCCACAATGTGTTATGCGTCCATAAATGTGTTACGCGTCAGAACCACTATAGCGTTAGCAGATGGTTTTGAAGTGAAGATTGTTTTTTATCTGCACATACTGAAACATCTCCTTGAATAGCTCCAGCAAATACAGTATGAGACAGTCATATGGATTTTTTCAAGATTAATGCCCAAGAACAGACTTTTCAAGAGTTCCAAAATTTTTCAAAAAGGGTACATAGGAGCAACTATCATGTTGAAAGTATAATGTTCTGTATTTTTGAAAAGGCTGTTTGGATGTCTGTTTATTTTTATCACTTATATAAGCCTCAAAACCCCCATACCCCGTAGTGTCTAGTTAGGTACTGTTAGCAATTAGTTCATTTTTGTAACCTAATTTGATTGCTGTGTGTTTGTATTATGACAAAATCACAATGACATCATTGCACTCTTACTTTTCAACCAGAACCCTAACTTACTGCACAAGCTGGATAAACTTCAGTGAATGAGCAACTGTTCAGAATTTTGCATGCTCCTCATTCCTTCTTTCCAGCTTGCTATTTCAGTCTGTCTGTAAAAAAAAAAAAAAAATTAATTTCCTAGTAGTCTTTTTATGGTGGTCTTCATTTTCTTAAACTTTCCTCACAAACATTTATGCATTTATTTTTACAACGCAATGAGATGTGGGCGTTATGTTATCCTCAGTTTTGAGATGGAGGAAAATGCTGGGAGAGCAAAATGTTAGCATTCTGTGTTCAGGGATAATTTGATCTGGCAAAACTGAATCATCAATAGACGTGGACAAGTGGGATAAAGAATTGTTTTGACTTGAATTAACTCGAGCAGATAGAACGCTGTTTTAACTCCTTGTAAGTGGAACAGTAGTGCCATCAGGTGGGCAGGAAGGTGAGTGATTCCTTGAAGAACTTTGAATGTATTGCTATTTCAGTAACCTAGATTCATCTTGGATCCAGTTGATCTTATATTAAATTGACAGCTTAATTGGTTTAGGTCCTGCCATTTAATTAGTGTATGAAGTATAATCAGTTGCATGAAGAATGACAGAAAAATGTATGGAGCATTAAGTACACATCTTGATTAAATATCACTGCTGCCAGTTACCATAACCAGGTTTTACACTTGGACATTTTATTAATTCTAGTTTTTTACAACAAAGGCTAGCTATTTATGCAAATATTGAAAATTAAATGGTGCATAGAGATATTCTTAATTTCTCCTCTTAGTATTTTTACTAGAATCTTTAATGCCCAAAATTCAGGTGAGCAGCTTAAAACATTGGGAAATGTGGTTTAAGTAGTCCTTGCACTACTTCAGATGTTTTCCAGCAATATGAAATCACTTGCCAGCAATTGTTCATGACCTTCCAGGGTACGAAATGTGTAGATAAATAGTAGGTTTGCAATGGGCAAGATTACTTATGGCACAGATATCTTGGTCTTTATCTTGACTGCTTGTTAAGATTTGACCAGAGCTTGAAACTCTGAAAAAGAAATAAAAGAATAATAAAATGGGACCACATTTTGTAATCACACAGTCAAAAAAACACTTTCTCAATTTTAGAGTTAAAATGGAAAACTAATGATACTTTTTCTGATAATCATTCCTTACAGGTAGCACATTGTATACTCATAATAATAGATACTTAAGACGAAGTGTTGCATTTAAGTGTCACGTTGTACTATAGTTCAATAGTAAAAAACAGTGAAATTATATACTGGAATTTTATATGTGGAACAGTTTAGGCTCCACTTCTGAAAAATCTCTGTAGATGAAAAAAGGAACTGACCACCTGTAGCCAAGGGCAGAATATAGACTGGCTCCTATGTTAGATCCTCTCTACAATACAGAGCAGATCCAAGCACCTCAGAATCAGATCCATAACATCCAATGTATGGAGCAGGGCAGCTGCCTAGAGCTAGCCATTAGGAACTCTCAGTGGCAGATATTACTCCGTTTAATAAAGGTAATCTTACCATCCACTCCAGTTTTACCGTCTCCATCACTGTCACCAGCTGCCAGGAATGCCTTGGTCTCAGCATCAGTCAAAGCTCTGGCACTGGCTGAGAAATTCTGCAGGAAAAGTCTGTTAAAGGTGAGAGGACATGTGAGTGAGACATACTCAGTACCAGAAGTGTTTAGAGTTTGTTATTGGTAGTAGCTGTAGAATTCCAAGCTGATTTAATTCTTGAGACTTTCAAAAGTGCTTTGTAAATAATTTTGAATTCAATGGCAAAACTTCCTCTAACTTCAATGAGATTAAGGGTAAGAAAGGAAGAAGATGTTGCATCACAATATGTAAAAATCCTTGATGATATTTTGGTTTCATTGTATTAAAAAGGCAAAATTAAAACTGACTCCTTAGTGGCAGGATTCATCTTCCCTCCGGTGTTACTTTCCTTCTTTTCTCCTAAAATGTAGACTCTTAAGAGTGGCAGGAATAATTCTAACCTTACTTTTTAACTTCAAAGTCAGATGAATATGATCTGGAAGATAGAATTCATGT
>VZSC01017418.1:89056-120166 GCA_013398225.1 Steatornis caripensis | reverse complement strand
ATAGAAAGCCCTTTAAATTCAATCTAGTAAAAAATCTTGCAATAATAAAAAGCAAACTCTAGCAGAGCTGGTATTATCTTCAGTCTGTCAGTTATCCCTGCATGAAACAAGTATTTTCAGTGCTGTCAGAGTGTTTTCTCCTTATGATCCAAGCTTTCCTTTGTTACTTGTCTTGCAGCTCCTTCAACACAAGCACACACGCACGCATGCGCACACACATTGTCTCTCATCCAAAGAGACAGAATGAAAAGGAGTATTTCTGATCTTATCCTGCATTTTCAGACAATGAAACACAAGCCTGTTGGTAACCCCTTTTTTTATTTACTTACTTCAGTTCATCTTCCTCGATAAAGCCACTCCTGTCCTGGTCAAGAATTCCAAAGACTTTGGCGAGCTGGTCTTTGGACTTGGAATTGAGACCCACTTTGACAAAAAAGGTTTTGTAATCGAATGAATCAGCCACTGAAATAAGCAGGAAGGATGAAGAAAAGTAGTTAAAGATCTGGAACAAAAAAAAAAAAATTAGCTTTTTGGTGAAAAGGCAGCAAACTGTTCTGCAGTACAGTGAGGGTCATTACAAACCCCAATCCAGACTCTTTGATTTTCCTGAATTTTTTTTCAGATTAATGGGATTTTTCTATCAATGATCTCTCAAACCTATGAAGATAAATATTAACTGTGGTCTTCCTCATGCAAGAACATACATTTGTAAATAGATACCTTACTCAAACATAAATTCACAGAACTTGATGATAAAACTTGTGCTTGTATTGGAATCAGCAGGAGTTTTATTATTCTCTGAAAAACCCACAAATTTAAGCCTCTGAATTTTTTCATACTTAAAATTGCTACAATGCAGAAGTGATGATGGCTGCCTGTACCTTGGCTGGCAAAGATTAAAACTTGCATCTGTTCCATTACCTTGCCTCCTTTTTCTCTTTTTGATAAAAGAAAGCTGTAATTAGCAAACAAACATAACAAGAACATCTTACCATGTACCCTGGAGAGGAAATCAACATTTTGCTGTCTAGTTTATTCTTTCAGCCTTTTCTGTTTCCATTGGCATTGGGATGTTGGAGTGCTGAGGACAAACGAATCTGACAGATAAACTGAAAAGCCAGATTTAAAACATAAATGTTACCTTGACAGCTCTGTAGGCCAGCAGCAATTTCAGCTTCTGTCAGGATACCAGTAAGAGCCATGTCAAAGCTGCTCTAAACTGAAGAATGATGTTGGGTAGAATTCATCTTGCTCTATCAGCCTTTGATGCCGCCCGGTAAGGACAGCCAGGTTCGGTTAGTGGGGCGGTTGCAGCCTAGGTGCCAGGGCAAACCAGGGGAGCTGCCCTGCAGGAGCTGCCCTGCAGGAGCCGACTGTGGATGTTCCGATACATGTAGTGCATCTGCCTTGCTGTTATCTCTAGATAAGTCTTCAGGTGCACAAGCTGAGGACAAGACTAAACATATTTATAGAACTGCACGTCATTTGGGGATCTTTGGTTATTTCCATGCATTTTTTGTGTGGATTATTGTGATGTCTTCAGAAGCTCCAGAGGAAATGCTGAACTCACCTTGCTACTTAGTTTTCTTCAAGCCAAGAACAGAAAAAACTGTAAGGTAAAAGGTCTTCAGAGTCCTCTTTGACTTAATTCTTTTTCAAATGACAGAGATAATGACTTATATAGACCTTAGTTAAATCCTCTAGACCTTTTACAGAAGTCCTAGAGCCACTTGATGGCTCAGATACCCCAGGGATAAGTTTACTGTGGCTGACAACACCTGCTAGCTAATCAGATTGATATTTATATCCCAAAAGAATGTGCATGGTGTTTTATACAATGTCTAAGGTTTAGTGCCACACAAAGTAAATCCTCTCAGCTTGCACCTATTTTTAGTCTAGTGAATGATTTTTGATCTGTGAATGAAAAAATAAAAAAATCTTTTAAATTGCTTAATGGTAGCAACAAATGGATGTCTTCATGGTAGACTGACTTTCAAGGGCCTGATGCTGATAGGAGTTACCCATGAAACATTACTCCTGCAATTGCCCTAATAGTCTTCAAATAATACTAATAGTAATACATTTGCAATAGTTTTATCTCATATACAAGTAGAATCTAACAGATAAAACTTTTAAATCAGCCCAAAGTATTTTTGCTAAGCTGATGCATAAGCTTTGGTTACCCAATTACTGAAATATGTACTTTAGACTATAAAAGCCTAATACTGAAAACATTTGCTCAGTATTAATTCATTGCATGGTACACATTTTAAATCATCATCATAAATGTGTCCGTTTGTACAGTGAAGGTTGTCAGTTGTTCAGCAGCACACAGGAATATACATCAATTAATGATAAGGAGAGAAACTGAGCAGTGAAATCTGTGATATTTGGCTCTTCCTTTCTGTACTGAAAAAATAAAGTCCTGTAAGGATTCAAACAGTAGCTAAGCTCAAGCAGCGGCTTTTCTCTTACTGGTTATTAATAGGATCCTCTGCTTGGCTATCTCATGAAATCTCTTGGAGCTTAATGGCCTTGAGAATGGCTGAAACTGGGCAGTGGGGTAAAAAGCCATTGGGAGAACATTTTGCACCCACACACATGCATAAACATGCATGCAGTATCACTGTAGATTTAAATAGTATTTGAGTAGTGCCATTACTTTTAAAATAAAGCTTAACACTTGGTCAATGTGACATAAAGCTTTTCTTTCAAAGTCTTTTCTTTCAAAAATTATATACGTGAAAATACAGACAAAACCTCATCTTACCCATCTTAGTTGCTCTTGATCATTTCTTCAAGAGAAGAAGTGCTGACTGTATTATTCTAAACCCATGCTGTGTTGGAACATTGTGAAAGCAAAATTTTCTGGACTACGTAAGATCAACTGAGGAAGTTACTTTTAAAGGCATTTTATCCTAAACTGGTGGATATATAAATTAAATGATCCAGTCTTTCCATCTGGGAATCTAGCTTTGCCTTTGTTTCAGATTCCTAGGAAGTAATTGAGAGTATGGCCAGGGGTCAGGGAGGATCTGATAATTGTGTCGGAATTAGTGAACATTCAAGAAATAATCCTTGTGAGAAGACCACATTGAGATTACAGATATCGATGAAAGTTTTTGAGTATTTCTGTGGCAAACCAGAGCTTGTCTGTAGATGGCACCAAAGACAGTCAAGTCCAGCCATGAAACCTCTCCAGGACTGCTTGGGGTGAGAGAACCAAGGAGCTGAGAATGAGAGCAGATTAACAGGTGGGTGACCGTAAGCAAGGAAGAAAAAAGGAAGGAACAGGTATTTGAAAGAAAAAAAGTCTGGTCTACCAAATCGCTTCAAAGACTGGAATATAAACAGACGAAAACTCAGAAATAATTCCAGAGGACTTTCCTTTAATGATGATTGGGAAGAACATGTTATTTCATCTGTCTAACAAACCAGGTTTTACTGTGTTTATTTTCATGCTAGCTAAATATTACAGTCTGTCAGGGAGATCACTGCAAATATAAGATCAGTTTGTTCTGGAAGCCTGGGAGTTAAAGCAGAAAGTTAGTATCTAGGAAATACCAGGTGATTAATATCTAGTTGTGATGAAACTGATGTGATTCTCTTTGAGTCAAGTATTTGCATAATCTACCTTGTCATAAGTTCCCCTTTGAATGTAGGATCAATAATGTCTTTGTAACTGCAGGAAAAGACATTGTCTAGGGGGACCTTGTTTCTATATTGCAACCAAGCTCCGATTTTCTGGAGCTTGAGTATAAAAACGCTGCTTTTCTTGTTTTCGTGAGTGTGGAACATGCTGGTAAGCAAATCAAAAGTTATGGAGCAACCATATCCCGACTTCTAGATAGTTTGCTCTGTAGGCCTTTGGTACAGAAAATGTACCAGAAAGTCCATACTGATGTAATGGTATCTTTCTGTGCTTGAAAGCAAAAGTAATCTGGAAATCAAGTTTCATAAAATGTGAACACTTTAAATTAGTTTATATTCCACAGCATCCACTTATTAAAATGTTTTAAAAAATTTAAAGTATTAAGCATGAAAATGTTAGGTACATGTCTGTTCAGGGCTTTAATCAAGACGTATCTATTTTGGTAACCCATTCCAGGAAATGAATCCAGCCTTGGCCCCCTCTGCCCACACTGTTTGTGTGGAGAGCTCCAGGCGCCTCTGATGCTGCTGCATCAAAGATTTTCCACACGGGCTGGCTGCTAACTCAAAGAAGAAACTTTACCAGTCTATGTTTGCAATGAATGTTCTGACATCCCCTTGCCCTTTCTGTGCTCCCTTACTTGTTAGAAGATGACTGTGAGATTTTGAACAGTTGGGGAGCTGAAACTGAGTCTGAAGTTTACAAATGGGTCTAGGTTGGGATTTCCAAAGGAATACGAAGTTAGGAGGCAGCCAGCTTCAGCTAAATACCAGGAGATTTTATCTTACGCATGATACTGTTCCCTTGTCAGGACAACCCAAAATTTCTGTTTAAGAGAGATGATGGATTCAGTGACTAGAGCGCTAGGGTGGGTTCGGGATATTGGGTTCAACACTCTGGCCCTCTGTATCCTTTTTCTAAGAGCTTGTGTAGGACAATCAATTTCTTTGTGTTTAGTTCCCACTTAAAGAGATCACAGTACGTCTTTATTTCACAAGAAGTGTTGGGAGGATTAGAGATTAAACTGCTCATACAGGGTAATGAGGGGACTGAGATGTGTCTGAGAACTCACAGTCTTTGGGCTCAGTGGAGCTCAGATCTGCCACTGACATTTTGGGTTGCTCTTTGATTGTCTTAAGTAAAGGTAAAATGTTAAACAATATTTCCTTTATCCTGGGAATGATGAAGCGGTATTATACCAAGTACTATACTGAGCAGGATGGTCTTACTCTAAACCTGAGAACAAGTTATCAGTGTGATAATACAGGGTGGTGTTAGATCCTTTCTGATTTGATGCAGCATAAACAATTTCTAACATAATGTTGGTTTTTAACGGTGTACTCAGCAGTGTTTTATTTGTGTACTTCATTCATAAAAGCTTGATGCAGAGGATTTAATTCTTACTTGTTGGATTGCCCAGAGAGGTTATAGAACCTCCAGTCCTGAAGATACTCCAGCTCAGCTTAGAGCAATGTGCCCCGAGTTGGCCTTCTGAAGGAAGCGATTGGACCAGAGACCTCCAGAGATCTTTTCCAGCATGAATTACTCTATGATTCTATACCTTAATTGTGGCAACATTCTGATATCACCATTTGTCTCTTTATTACTTCAGGTGGCATCCACACAGACATCCTGCAATCAAAGGTTTTCTCTAGCGCAATGACGTTATCAAGTGCCGAAAACACTTCATGCTATTCCCTGAGAAAATTGAAGGCTGCCACTGGCTGAACTTAAATTCATTGAGATGAACCTTCCAAGAAAACTTTACATTTTTAGAATTTTTTTCCTTTAGGTGGAAAATATTCTCTTCTAGTTTGGTTAGCTCTAAAAATGTGGATCCTAGTGCCAACGGAAGACTTTGTAGGGACCAGGCATTGTTTTTGCTGAACAGTCTGTGGGCCTTTTTTGAAAGTGGGGACTTTTTTAAGTTTTATTGTACTTCTTTTGAAATGAAATGGCCAGATGGTTTTAATAAGATTTAAAACTCATCTTCTTGCCACGAATTAGTGTTTAAGAGGAACAGATTTTCTCATAAACAAATTCCTCCAAGTTTAAGTAAAGCTGCAACCCACAGAATTGCCTGGTTCTCAGAAGTACTTCGTTCCCCCTTGTGGCAGCAGAAGGCAGTGTTGTGCATCTGTTTAGCATCTCTGAAATACAGGATAGGCCGCTGTGTAGTCTTGCATGTCTTGCATTCCACATGAGACTTTAGATGTGCAAGGAATGCGGTATCAGGTCTGTCACTTATGGTATTGTGTGTGCCATCTGCTTGTAAACTAGTGACATGATATTTTATTAATTAGCAGTGTGATGAGCTAATGTTTATATTACATCTGTATATTGCTGCAGATCTAGATTGCTCAGGATTTTTTTCTTCAGCAGATAGGAAAATGAATAAGGCAAAAGGAACCAACAGGGTCTCATCATTATGCAAAATATTTCAGCGCTGCAATTAGCAGCAGCTATAATTTAAGCCCAGATTTAACATCAATGGTGGTGAGGATAGAATTAGGATTTATATTTATTATAATTCTGCCAAGGCTTCAGTGAGTCTGATTGCTAGAATTCTTTTGCATTAGACATCTTAAATCTCCCGAACAGCTCTCTTACATGCCTGGATATGAGTGAGCTGTACTTGCCTCACATAATCATCTTGCAGTTCATGGAAATGCCAACATTGAATGTTACATAAAAGTTCCAGAAAGCTTTGTTTCTCCTCTTCTTTGAAACAGCTGCCAAATTATGTTATAATTACCATCCAGTTTCAGCAGGGAGTATTAAAATGACAGTCTTCTTGGGAGCTGGAACCACGTCAAGGTAGATGGGACAGGAGACAACTAAATGTTGGTGGGGAAATATCCAACCCACTCACCCAGAAATGCACAACATCTACTCAGTCTGTTGAGCTCTGCATTTAACCATGAACATTATTTACTTTGTCCATTAATGAAGACAATGCCATAACTAGCCTTAAATCCTGTAAGACACTTATCAATGGAAAGAGTAGTTCTTAGTAATTTTCAGACTTAAGAAAATTGCTAATATTATGGATTATATACATGATTATTCATTATAATAAATGAAAGAATAGTGTAATGGCCATTATTTAGCAATGTAACAGAGCTTTAAGGTAATCAAACAGCAAGACCGGCTGTTGTTTTATCTGTAGGAAACACAGAAATTCACAAATGTGGCAAAATATTACTGGTTTGTACATACAAAGAGATAAGCAACATGTTGATGATTCACAGAAAAAACCCCAGGCCTGTGGCCCATGATGTCAGGGGACTGCGACTTGTGGCAGTGTCAGAGTTGGGATTAGACCCTTCTCCTCTATCTCACAGCTGCCTTAGATTTCATGAAAGATAAATCTTCTTAGGGGAGAGTTACATGTTAGGCCATAAACACTTTCTGATGATACATGCTGTAGCCTAGGACTTTGGTAACTTATTCCATGCTTTGAGCGATGTGTCAGCTCCTCTTTATTTTTTTTCTCATATTCTCAGGGTTGGGACTTAATATTTTTAGCTGTCTTGTTAGCATTGCTGTTCCTCAAGGATCAGAGAATTAAGCAGAAATAAAAATGAAATCACTACATTTAAGCCTTAAAAGATGTCGTATTGTTTAAGATCATCAAAACTGTGTCTGGTGAGTCAGCATGGTCAAGTATGAGCTAGAAAACCTAAACAAAAGTTTAAAAGCCGCTTTTTCCCAAAAAATTGGTTTTGGGGTTTTTTTTAATATATTTTTTCTCCCCTCTTCCAGCCACAATTTCAACATTATGAGTGGTTGAAAATCACAAAGTGCCGCCTTTACAATGGAAATGTGACAATGCCACCTGACCAAAACATCTGTACATTGCAAGATTTCTCAGCAATCCGGTGTGTGAACTTGATGTATGGGAATTGTTAATGCCTGAAACAATATAAAAATGTACAAACACATGCTGAGTGCGAAGTGCTTGTTGGACGAGGTAATTGGAAGAGTCAGTCCAAGGTTGTCTTTGGTCTAACGCTGTTTATGCCTTCACCAGAGACTGGAATTCTGTCAAGGAAGAAAATAAGCTAGATGAAAGTGGTTTTTAACATCTTTAGAAAAGATAGATAAAAATTACTTAAATTCCTAGCCATGGAGGGCTCCCAAAGTTATTATAACACTGCACAAGCTACTGCTAAACTGAGATTCTGGGGGCGTAACAGATTTGTCGCTCCTTAAAAAGAGTAAGTGCAGAGAGGAGGAGTGCATCTGTATATTCATATTTGTGGGAAATCCTGAATTAAAGGTAAACTATCTTTAACCCATTGCAAACTCTGATAATAGCCAAAGAAGCAGAGAGTGAATTGGGTCGAGCCTGTAGCTTTCAATATGAGGGATTTTTTGGTTTTGTTACTCCAAAGAAAAAATACCAGTATTGATGGAATTTCAGAATGGGAGATTCAATGGTTAAGAGCTAAGATCTGCATAATATACTGCCCTATTTGGGGCTCATAAACAGAAGCCACAAAAGCTGCTGCTAAAGCAAATTCCTCCAACAGAGTATCTCTCCTCCCAAACTCTGGCTAAGATTAGCACGTGTGCCTGTTAGAGTTATTGCCACCTGTCCTAGTTCAGCTGAGACAGTCCTGTTTTCAGTGACTTCATCTCTGATATATGATGCAGAATGTCCCATTTTCCTTTGCGGAAATTTCTAAAAGAAATATCCTGACCAGTTCACATCATCCCTGTGAGGTTTTCTTCAGGAATTTGATTTAGTTTCTCGTAGAAGGACTGCCCAGTGAAATTTGCACTTAGCAGATAGTTCTCCAGCACAAAATTCTGTGCTGCATTGCAGCAGTCCTAGCCTTGAAAAACAATACCAGTCTTATTTTACATTACTGAATTAAACACTCTGGCCAATAAAAATACTGGCCATCCTTTGATAGTGGTAGATGAAGAAATAAGTTTATATAGGTAGAAGTGTGTTTAAAAATAAGTGTCGTATGGCCATAAGTGCCGAGCCTCTGCTGCCGAAATGGAGATTCAAAGAATGGATAGGTGTTCCGGATTTTTTAAAATCTGGCACGTTGCGTCTATGGATCAGATACACAGCAGAATTAACCTCAAAGCTCTTATTATTGATTGGAAGAGCAGGCTCTACATTGAGCCTAAATATGCTGTTGCTGCAAGAGAGACCAAATGGGAATAAAGCTATGAAAATAAAGGAGTGTTTGCTAGTACAAAAATTCCGGCAGAAAGTACCAGGCCAAAGTACTTGGATGTATTCTTCATGCAACTGTTTAAATGCAGCCCTAAATGCATGCATTTTAAAACACGTTTCATGAATTTTCCCAAAGTCTTACCTTCCACTCCAATTTTGCCATCACCATCAGTGTCACCTGCAGCCAGAAAAGCCTTGGTCTCTGCTGAGGTGAGGACTCTGGCACTTGAAGAGAAATTCTTCAGAAACAGCCTGAAATAGGACGGGATAGAGTACTGTGCTTATTCTCTGAAATGTCCTTGGATATTGGTATTTCTGGTTTTCTTAAACCCGTGCCCAAAACCCCATAATGTACTGCATGCTGTTATTATCTGAGCAAATCCACACAGATTCAAGGAACAAGAAATTGTGTTTTATTTTAAAAATAACAGCAAGTTTCTTCGAGGACACCAAGCAAGTTCAAAGGTTTATATTGTTTAAAGAAATACTTACTGAAGCTCCTCTTCTTCGATGAAACCACTCTTGTCCTGATCAAGGATTCCAAAAACTTTTTTTATCTGATCTGGAGTTTTGCTGGTTAAACCAACCGTGGAGAAGAAAGACTTGTAGTTGAAGGAATCATCAGCTGGAAGAAACAGAAGTTGTTTAAATATTTTCCCTTGAATTTGCTACTACTATATGTATTCCTTGGGAATATGTATGTCTTTTTCTTAAGCATCAGCCTCCTCCTCTTTCTCTTGTTCCTCAGTGTAGTGAAAAAGAAGATACAGTAGAGAATTTCCCTTTTTAATCACTCTGTGCCTGTGGTAATATATCACATTCTGCTAAATCAGGATTTATGCAGTGTGTCACATGCAATTAATAATAAATATTTAGAGGGTGCTACCGTGGCTTACAGACCAACTCCTGTAATTCTTACTTCACCTTCACTTAGTCCTTACTTTGGTGAAGAATTTGGCAGAAAAGTAAGTAATTCACAGTCTTTACCTCTTGAGCATTTGAAAAATTGGCTTGATTCTGCCAAGGAACTCCAATAGAACTGAAACTGGTCATGCTTCACAAATGACGCTTCAGTTCTGCGAGCTGAGGCTTTTTTGGACATTTTGAAGGAAAAGGCTAAATATTTAAATGTAAGTCTTTAACAGGTTTAAAAATTGACAGAGTTTAGAGTTAAGCCAGCTCTAACTAAAATTGCTGCTCTGTGTTTCGGGAAACGTTACCCACCAAATAACCACTTGTGAGACTTTCTGAATTCGAGGGGCTATACTGTAATGTAGCTAGAAAGAGATCTCACGGGGAAGGAATCTAAGGGGAAAATGATAGGCATGTCATCTTAAGACATAAAAATGATATGCATCTGCTGGCTGCAGAGAGACCATTCCTTACCCTGGCAGCTGGAGAGAGCAGATTCAATATCTTTAGCAGAAAGGATGTCAGTGATGGCCATTGTTGAACTGTAAAATAAATTAAATGTGAGCTACTTAGTCATTAAAATGACTTCTCTAACTCTTTCATGGCTCTATTTGAAGTTGCTGCTGTGACAGTATATGATAGGGGAGACATTATTCATCTAATTGTAAGCAGAGCGTACTGTAACAGATGTCTGCAGCAGGTGCTTCCACTTAAAGCTGGGTAATGAGGGAGGAATTCTGCATGCGGGAGTGTGGGGCTTCAGGAAGATCTGATGCCTGTACTGCACTGGGAGAGTGAATCAAAGGTGTCTAGCACCACAAAACTTCATGACTTCTGTGTGGGTTTTCCTGGAGGTGGATTATTACTCAATTAAAACCAGCATATATTTACAGCATACATGAAAGATGAGGCTCAGTATGTCCCCTAAACTATATCTGGAATAAATGTAATTGGGATTTTAAAAATCTACCGTTATTATCAATAAATGTAGTGATCTTTTCAAAGAATGAAAATAATAGTGCTGAATAAGTAATAATAATTTTACTAATTTCGAGGAAATCTGAATTTGGAGAGTAAGTTTATCCTCTGCTTAGTTGCAACAATAAATGCAACTACACTATAAATTTTGCTTGCTAGGCTGCTGCATTATGAAAAGACTACATTTCATGATGGCTTTGTAAAACAGTTTTCCTAAGTATGTTGTGGAGTTTTTTTACTCCGTGTAGGTGATAATAAGCCAGATTTTTATCCAGATTTTGGCATTTTGGTATACTGATGTAATTAGAACAGAGGTATTGAGACAATATTTATTCCTAGTGGAACGGAGGAGGAGGCTTCTTCTGATACAGCAGCATTTGACAAAAGGTACTCTTTGTCCCATTCAGCCACCAACAGCTGCAATAGTTTGCCAACGTAATACATATCGATTAAGAAAATGCTGCAAGACCTGAATGTCTAGTCAATTTTTTAGTGTGAACATAGCATCAATGCAGTTACGGGTTGGTAAACCGCACGCACCAGTGCAGGCTGGTCACAGTTTAAAATTTGGGACATTACTGTTAAGTAGCTTCATGCTAATAAAGGAAGGGGAACTAAGGCATAGAAAAGTTATTCTTGAAAGCCGCAAGACAGCAGAAGCATCTTTTCTGGAATCCCTAACCGATCTTCCACAGCATCATTCTTCCTGTCTAAGCATGGAAAGCAGCATTCATGAGAAGGAAACCAGTGCTAGTAACCATTTATACTCTGTGCGCTGGTTTGAGATCTACACACAGGTTTAAACTTTGCTTAAACATGAAGTGGCTGCCTCTATACCTGTTGGTTTGCAGCAGAGGAAACTGTCAATCGTTTCAGTCCCTTTCTGCATGGCTCAGAAGGTGTAAGGAGACAATGGGACAAATTCACGCTGATGGCAATGAGTATTTCTCCAGCTAAGGCAGATGAGTTACTTTTGTTTTGCTAGCAATTATTTTGTCCCAGTGGCTTCTTGTGCAAAGTACTTCACCCTCTCAGCACTAGGCAGGATGATTTGGAGCTTTGCCATTCACCTAATTCTCACTGCTGACAGGATTAAAAATTGGGAAGAGCTGAAGGAAAACCTAAAAATTGTAGCGTTTTTTACAAAGGGCATCGTTCCTGTCTTTTTCCATCCTGCGATCTGAATGCTGATTCTATTCTATGTTAGCTTGTAAAGATACGACATACTGGAAGCTGATACAAGAACAGATACTTTAATTGCATAGGCGCTTTCCATTTAGGGAACATTTTCCTTTTGTGTTTCTTTTTCTGAAAGCAGAGGATCTAATCAGCTTACCTTTGTGGTCTTCTTGACTGGATAAGGAAGCAATCTGGTTGGGAGGAACGTACTTGCTGTGTGTCTCCAGCAGAGCTGAGCTTGCATATATATACTTTAAGTTGTATACCATATACAGATTTTAGATTTCAGCGTCACGAAGGGGGAATGGTGTCAAATGAACTTGCCTAACTAATCATCTTGCGCTATTTTTATCTCAAGAGAATACATATGATATTTGCAAACGAAACAAGATAAGTGGGCAGATAGGTGAAAAGGACAGAGTCCTATTAAATTTCTTCTGATTTAAGCAGAAAATACCAACTTCTCCATGTAACGTAGGACAGGAAAATAACCCCACTTTCTGATATGCTTCATCTAAGCAGTCAGATGAAATGAAGCACTCGTAACTTCTGAAGAGTTGCCTTTAGCGAATGTTCAAACGTGATAACTTGTTGTCTTATCTGTAGTTGCTACATGTGATAGAGTTTCATCATTAGAGCACTAAGCACAAAAAAACCCTTAAAATATCCTGTTCAAATATTGTTTGTGTAGCAAGCCATTTAGGGAAAATAATAGCCCTGTTGTCTCCCAGAAAGTCTGTTCTGTTGTTGTTTTGAAAAAAACCCCACACAGTGAATTTGTTGCTACAGGAGGTAAAATAATATTATGTCAATCCATTGGAACAGTTGGTTGGGGGAGGGTGTTTCGTCTGGTATGTTTCCAGAGAAAATCTTAGAATTCTACAAGGTTCTGACGTCCTGTTTAGTCGCGTATGTATGAAGCAAAGGGGTTGTGATCTACCCAGCTGTCTCTGAGACAAAAGCCCCTGAGCCCTACATGAAAGATCTTTGCTTTCAGAATAGAGAGAAAAATTTCAATAGCAGCACCACTGTAGGGAACAATGTGTGAAGCATGTCTTTGCAATTTTGTAGCCTACCTTCTGATCTCTTTTAGATAAGTGATTTTTTAAAGTTTTTTTTTTTTCCAGTGCTGTTTCCAAGTGTTCCTTTGTGCTAGCTACCTTTTTTTTTTAAAAAAAAAAAGCATAGAAAAATTGGATCATCTCAATTTTCTTTCCTGAACATCGTAGCCTAACTGGGTGAGGAGCCTGTCAGCTTGGATCTCACTTGTGGCTTAAGGCAGCAGAACAGTGAAAGACAAATTGTATGGATGACAGCACAAGATGGCATTATGGCCAGGGGTGAGGGATGGCAGGGGATGGCAGTGCAATTGGCATCACAGCTTGAGGTAGTAGCACAGTAAGAGGTGACAGTGCAGAGACTGTCGTAATGTCAGAAAGAGTATCAAAACATCTTTTTTCAAAAGCATTTCCCTGTAAGATGGAAGGCAAACCTAGTCAATCACTGAGGCCAATGACTAATAAATCCTAGTGTGAGGCTGAAAAAGCAGCAGGTGGGGTACCTGTGAGACCTTAGTGCATCCAGCATTGACAGCAGCTGATGAAAAAGCAACAAAAGACTATTGCAAAAGACAGTGTTTGCCGAGGGGGTGTTATGTCACTTACTGCGTATAAACATAAGAAAAAGTATTGCTGCAAGGTTTTTTCTTTTTACAAATTCTGCATGTCTGTCCTCCATGAAAAAGTTTCAGATGCAGATAATTTTTGTGAGGGGAAGAACCGTTGGTTAAGAGTGGCTGTGGAAGATTTCGGCTTTCCCAGTTTTCTGAATGGGTTGTTGACCAGCTGACGCTGAAAAATTTCAAGAAGAATTTGATGGATAGATATTTAATACTGGCTCTTGTTGCCACTGGTGACATCTGGTAGAAGGGATACAAATACTGCTTTCCCCCCTCTAACTCTTCTAAGAAATTACTTTTATTCTACATGGGAACAATTTTGTCTCACTTGTGCACACCCCATCCTTTTGTCCCCCTCCAGTTTGGAAAATTGCCTACATAGTGCCAACAACTGATGTTGGTAAGTAGGGTGTCCAGAGTAAAAACTAGTGGCATGATATGACCTAATGAAGCTAAGTTAAGAGGAAGACCAAATTCTGCTGAAACTCTTGGACTGCAGGAGTCTACATGGGAATCTGGGCTCTGGTGTCTGTTTCAGAGAATGCATTTGATTTTAGATGCAATGGCTTCTCATTTTGCCCAGAGCTAATTCCACATATGTTAACCCCTCGCCCCCACTCTTCCCTTTAAAAATAGCATTGATTGCTGTTATTTCCCTTAATGCCTGTGGACTGTTGCCATTAGTTTGAACTTCTGTATGTGAATCACGTAAAGACGCAGTCATTAAAAGTGTACTTTGTTTTCTAAGAGGCTTCAGGAAGATGATTCCTTTTGTTCTCTGAAATTGTAAGGACAAAACATGAACATCAAATGATTTATGGCTCTAGTCTGTTGAGCTGCATTCAGACTCCAGCACATTTTGGACTCACTTTTGCAGTGAAGTTGGAGGCACTAGAGATCCAGAACACATGCACTGGCTGGCAGGATGAAATACACAAGGATCATGTAACTCAATTTACAACCAACCTCCAACAGCCATTTTATTTTCAAGCCCTACATTAGAGATTGCAAAAACATCTGTCTGGTCATTTTTGCTTTCTTAAATCAAATACTGTTAGTAACTTTCCAGCTGCCATCCAACTTGGCAGGGAGAGGAACTGGGGAAGTATTAAAAAGTAAGGAGAAGATACCCCTTTCAGATTGTCAGGTTACCACTAACAGCGGTTTTAAACCCTGGGACTTGAGCATTTCACTTTGCTCAAGTCTCATTGCCTTCTAGAGGACTCTGTAATGGGATGCTCCTCTCTTGTTGTTTTATTCTCTCCATTTTCAGTCTTAACTCTTCTAACACCTGAAGTTACTTCCCAGGGTTGAAAAGCTGTACTTTAGGTCATCAGAAGTTCTGTGGGTGTTCTATAGTATGTTCTTGTCATTCTTCTTTGAATGCTGATGTGAATCACATGTACAATAGAATAACAAAACCACACTAAACAGTTCTGAATGCTACTTTAATTTAAGTAAGTGTGATTTGCTGCCCTTGTATATGTCTGAGATCGTTTTCCCTGAATGCATGATAGGGATATCCATAGTCACCAGTCAAAGAATAGAAATCACCTTATATAATGTGTTTAACCTATTGTTAAATGACATGTGAATAGTGAGAGTGGAATATTCATTCAGCTTGTAATTTGCTTTTGGGGATATATGAGATGAAAGAAATCGTATGAATGTAATTTAGTGCAATTGCATCAATGCATCATGCTCCTGTCACATGAGGAACGTAACTCTTGGAGTGATCTGGAAATATTCGTGAGTGGTTTTAGGTTTATATTACTTAATCTAAAATCTGTAGACACCTTGTAACCACCCCCCAGTAAAATGCTGAAAAAGAAAAACGCCAAAACAGTTGCTATGGGGTGAGGAAGCGGTTCATGGGAAATATACCGAATAACGTCTGTTTTATTTTTGCAACTTGAATGGATCATGAGAATTAAGTAATTTGTTTTTCACCAGCTATCATTCTAGTGTCAAGTGGCTTCAACCTCTGAGGTAGATTTTCAGAGATTCTAAGAATTTACAAAGTAACTTTTCAACTTCAAGTGCCCTTTAAAGTGTTAATTTACAAAATTTCTTCACTCATATTTCTCTTACATGTGTAAAGCAGAATTTTTAACCCAATTGGATTGTTACGTAAATCAGACAATTTCTGGTTCTGCATATCGGAAATCTGCAAGAGAGAGTTTCAGTTCTGATTCCAGAATTCGAAAGGAGTATGGTCTGGCTCTAAAATCTGTGTCATTTCTCAAGCTGTAGCTTGAGATTTTTGTTTCTGAATTCAGACTTTCCAGTTCACTTCCATTTCTGTTTATTTCTGAAAATGTTCATGCATTGATGCAGAAAGAAAAAGGCTTTTTTTTTGAAGAAAGAAATTAACATAGAATGATTTCTGAAATTCTAGATTCCTGGGTCTATTAAATCTGATACAGTAGTTCATAAATGGACAAAATACTTGAACCTCCAGATGACTCTACCCGTAGTTTAAAAATTACATGCAGCAAGTGTTAGAAAGCCTACAGAATAAATAATTTTCCTGCTTCCATTCTGATGCAAAATCATAGAATGGTAGGGGTTGGAAGGGACCTCTAGAGATCATCTAGTCCAACCCCCAAATGCTTACTAAACACATCCTAATAATATTGCCAATAAAAAAGTATGTGTGGGGTAATCATGTTTTTTGAGTAGAAAATAAAATCAGTTCTCTCAAGGCAATCTTCTGTACTAAGTTGGAAGCGAATATATATGCTGAAAACAGAAGTTCTATTCAATATTTGACCTACTGTATTTGGTTCTTGAGCCATGCTCTTCAACTCTCGTCTGGTAACATCCCTAAGGAGGGTCCTTGTTACAGGAATTGTAAGGTTAGTCTGTGTGTTTGCACTGCGTAGCCCAGTGCAGAGCTGCTCTATGACTGTGGTTTATAAGCACTATAAATAAGCATCAGTTGCAGCAGGCTTTCAAATATAGCTACGTTTGAAATTGACTCAGATGTTTTTGAGCCTGTCTGTATGTTCTTGCATAGTCCTCATCACACTGTGTAAACAGCATATCCCATGGTAAACAGAAACAGCTCCTTGCAGTTACGTAACTGCAGGAGTGTGAAATAAGAATTGGGTCATTATTCATGCATATACTAATCTAGTGCTGATAATTGCTGAATAAACCAGTGCCTTCCATTTTTCTGGCACTGTGGCTTGCTAAGGATGTCTGTATTTTGAGGATATAAAAGTTTCAAAAAACCCAAATGCTAACTGACATAGAATTGACTCTTACAGTATGTTTTTCCTGTGCTCAAAGCCCATACCCAGTCTGATTTATAGGTGCCTGGCGAGGTGCAACTTAACTCCCTGCTCCTCCATTTGCTGAGATTAGGAACTGGCCAAAACTTGTCACAGCTCCTGTCCAGCCTGTGTTCTTGGGCTTCTTTTCTATGGAAACTAGAGCATAATAAGGGGCTGATATGTGTTTGGGTATTGTACAAATGTGGAGTTCATATCTCAGGGCACACACCCAGACTCAGGCACTCAGAAGCATTCCTTCATCCCTCGTCAGACATTGCCAAGAACCAGCAAAGCGCTGACAATAATTAGAATGAGGACTATAGAAAAGTAATCTGAATCAATGTGGAAATTGGTACTAGAGACATAATGGCATCGAATATGAAAGCATGAAGTCTTTACAAACAAGAATTCATTGAGTATTTGAGAGCTACGCCTGGTTTAATCAAATGATGCATCAATAAAGTGATTCCACTGTTCAAATATTTAAAGGATCAGTGGATGAAAAGACAGAAGCGGGCATTGTTCTTCCCATACAGTGCTGCATTTGTGCTGTAGCTCCTGAGTAATACCAGTGTCCAGATAGTCCCGTGATTTCAAGCTTCATTGTATAGTATGGAACAACACAGACAGAAAATGTGAGTTCTTATTATTCTTTTATGGACAAACTGCATTATGTTCTTGATGGATCCTATTAGCAAATTGCTGCAGTCAGGTGTAAAGGATTGTGCTCTAGTGATAAATTTACATAACAGTCTTTCTTTGAATTGTAATGGCTTCCATCTAAGCTGGATTACAGCACTGACTGCAGTTTACTAAAAGGCTACATTTAAAAATGATTTTTTTTTAAACTAGAAACTTCAGGAGGAAAAAGCTTAAATGAAGCTCTAGGGCAGGAGGCCTGTCTTGTTCTTAACAGGAGTTCAAGTCTGGCTGTGACTGGTTAGCTGTTATAGCAGAAAATGTCCTTGAACTGTTCAGAAATGACCATGAGCTCTTGCTCACACAAGACGAGGCCTGCCAGCAGTAAATGGGGAGATGCTTGACTGCATTTATTATTCTCTGAGACAATTTGCTGAGTAGCATTATAATACATAGACAACAAACAGGTAAACAAAACTCTTGGGATTCTTGGATCAATCTTACAGTTTTTGAAGTATTTGACTTACTATTTTTTAGCTTTTGCGTTTGGGTATACTGTATAGCAACATCTAGATTTAAAAATCCAGAAGGTGAGAGCAGAAGGTATCTTGCTGATTCTTGAATTCTCCACATTGGCTTGTCCTTTTCTGAGTAGAGGTGGATGGAAGCAGGTGTTAAGCAGAGTATATGCTGAAGTGCTTTGCTGAATTCTAAAAGTAAGACCATTTTGCAAATGCATTGTATGTTCTACAGCTGGCCTGTACAAGCTGTAGTTTTGGGCAAAATTTGGAACTTGAAATTTTTGCTGGAATGTTAATTACTTCTGTGCATGTGATGGTAGTGAAATTTGATTATGATATGAAGTATGAAGCTTTACTAAGCAACGCTTCAAAGCTGTTATCTCAAAGTACTGTGGTAAGGTAGTTTCAGAATACCAAATTCCAGCTATTTCCTGGAAGTTACAGCTATATAAAACTTTACTTAACAGTGATGTTAAAAAATGTGTGCTAATCAGTGCAGAAGATCTCCCCCATCACATAACCTTATAATTGATAGTGTCATCAACAGCAGAGACAGTAATTTAAATTATGAATGCTTCTGGTTATGAATGATGGAATTTTTTGGCATAGGAATTAAAGTGTATGCATTATTAGAACTAGTAGAAGAATTCAAGTCATGCTTCAGAGAAAAGTAAAAAGTTAGACATGATTTAACATTCATGAATATTTGGGTAACCAAGCATATTTTTCTGTTAAATATAGAGGTATTACAAAACAGATAGAGGAACATCCATTGAGTAACGTTTGAAAGTTGTGCTAAGCCTTGTTGAAGCTGGCATATAAGGCCACCACTCTTAAATTAAAATATCTGTAAGTAGTTAAGTCAGTGCCCTTATGGATGCAGACAGCTAAAATGATCAGCTTAATCTTTGTCAGTCTGTTCCATTTTTGCAGAGCTAGTCTAGGGAGCTTTCTGATGAGCAACGACTGTGATGGATCCCAGAGAGAGTGACTTCCTACAAAGAGGTGACCTGCTGATCTGGGGCATTTGGCCTGAACATCTTCTGTAATCACCTTTATTTGCAGAATACACTTCTGTTTAGACTCCGGGTATATGAACTGCGTTTAGCTAAGTGTTATTAACAAAACAAAGAAAAACATGGGAACTCATCTTCTGCTGATACAGCCAGCACGTCGCCTTCCAAAAGGAGGATTTCCTTTGAGTGAGTGGAATTGGATTTCACCCAGGTTTATAACTAGGGCTATGAAAAACATGATCTGATAATCAGGCATCGCTTTCGCTGTCTCTTGGTGTCCTAATTCTGCCAGTTCTTCAGCAACCCCCTAGAGTTTTCCAAGGAAAATTGTGTAAACAACAATGGCAAAAATAGCAAGATATTAGAGCAACAACACCTAGCAGTAAAATGGAAAATAAAAGCGCAATCTTTAGAGGTTAAAATGCTATAACTCCCTTTTCATAATTTCTTTTATGCTATTCTTTTGAGGGAAACGTCCGTGAACCTCCTGGAGACTACACTTTGCAGTATCCCCTATGTAGGGATATTGCCTGGGAGGTGGGATTTGAGAGTGCTTACTCTGGGATGAGGCCACGACGCTTTGGCCTTTTGTTATCTTAGCTTCTCCAGTAAGCCTGGTTAGAGCCCATGGCAGTTTGTGGAGGTTGCAGCTGGCTCTGGGCAGCGCAGAAGCCATCATTACACAGCCCAACTCAGCTGTGCAGTGTGCTTCTAGGAATAAAAATAGCCTGAAATTCAGCTTTCTCAAAAGAGCAAAAATCTGTTTTGAGATACTGTCTCATTACATATAACTGAGGAGAGTTTGAGTTTTTTCTTGTTTATAGAAAACAATCTGGGTGAGCCCCATTGAAATAGAGCAGTGATTTGTTTCCCTAAAGTGATCTTGCTTCAAAGGGCAAGCAGTGGACTGTAGGCCAGTTGCTACAACAATTTTACAACCCTGCTATAAGCAGTAGGAGTAAGACTAAATATCCTAACCTGCTTGCTTGTAATGACATGGGCTTGATGTAAGAAATTCAGAACTGAGCTAATGCAGTTACTAAACTGTCTGCCTGTGTCCAGAGAATGCTGAACACGTGCAGAGCAGATGGAAGAGATTAAAAAAACATAGAATTATAGATGAGAAATGTTCACAATTAAAGCAACAAACATGAGATTTCTATGTCCGTCTCTTTCCTGATTATTTTGAAGAGTGTTAGGGTGAACAAGGCTTAACATAGAAAAATTACTGTAAACTCCATTTAAAATCAAATTAATTTGACTCAAACAATGCTTTTCAAAATGATCTTTGATCCCCTGCACTCCAGCCTAGCAAAAGCAAGTCAGTCTGTTTAACTCCACCACTTAATTTAGGACCATTTTAAGTTGTCTGATGAATTTGATAATTCAGCTTGTCCTCTACTGTTTCAGCTACTAGGGAAATTCCAGTTAGGATCTGCTGGATCAGATATCCTGTGTCTCAGCTGACCCAAAATCCCCATGATGGCTATAGCACCGTTCTTAAGAGAACCATGCGGACTTGGTGACTAACAGACTTGTTTACCTGAGATCATGGCAGAGGATTTAATTTAAAAGATAAAGGCTTCAATATTAGAGACCTCAAAATTAAAGGGTAGTGTCTTGAATAGTCTTAATCTTTGCTGCTATTTAGTGCAATTAATTAATAACAATGAATTAAGTAGAAAATAAAAGAAGCTTAACGGATCCCTCTTCTTGTTGGAAAATTCTGTCCACCAAAATTCTAAGTGGAAAGTAGAAATCTTTCTAGGACCTTTAAATGATTTTTTGAAAACTCTAGTCTCTAAGGTTCGTGTCTCTTATTCCCACTGTGCTTATATTGAGCAAAGCTGAATAATACTGTAGTAAGAACTATCTAGCTTGTGGTGCTGCTCACAACAGTCGTGGTGTGGTCTTAGTGCAAAAGCAATGGTACAAAATTGAAAAAGACCATGAATATTACTCCAGCCCTAGGATTTTCTAAAAGGGCAGGCTCTCAGTGAGCTGAACAGACCTAGTTCATGTTAAGACTGTTTTTATGGATCCCTGACAGGGTGTAAAATTACAGACTGGTCAATGCAGATAAAGCTGACACATACTCTTAAACATAGCAAGAGTTTAGGGCTATATCTAACAAAAACACTGAGTTCTGTGTTTCGGTAATACACTCTGCCTCTGTACCCAGAAGAGTCACTGGAATTCAATTTCTCTCTAACGTCTCTTGTTGATGACATCCCACATACTGTTTTCAAGTTTTATCAAATTGTGCTTTTTCGGGGGAAAGAGGTACGGTTTTGAGGTAAATACGTGGAAAATATTTTCTTTAAATGCATCCAGTTTTTAACGCTCAAGTCTCTTTTCTCCGTAGTCTTGGTAAAAATGCAGCATCGTATTTCCTTTCTTTTGATGCAGGTAAAAAAGTGCAATCTTGACCAGCTAGGGAGGAGGGACATATTTTCTGATGATACCTAGGGCACATCTTTGCAACAGAGCTAAAAGTGTGTCTCCTGCACGACGTGGACAAAACACCTATTTTTGCCTTTATCTCATAGTTAATAACATTAGACTACTAGAGTTGGGTTTTCAAGAGAGCTGCATAATGAATGCTGAGTTTTAAAAACCTGTCTGTAAATATCATAGCAGAAGCTGCTCATACAGTGGAAAACCTGGGCAAAGTGACTCCTCTGAACACTGACAATTAGGCCCACTCCCCAAACAAATGTAATGCACTGTCTATATTGTGTCAACTTTTAAATATGTGCAATTAATGTTCTAAAGTCCATTTCTTTGAATTATATGCGACAAGAGTCTTTCCCTAGTGGTAGTGGCTGTTTCTGTTCTGAGGAACGCTGAGCACTTTGCAGATCTTTCTGAGACAGTTTGCATCATCTGACATTTCTGCAGGCAGTGTTTGCTCAGTGGTGAATTGGATTCTAAATTCTACAGCTGTGGAGTTATAGGAAACAGGAGTCTTGGCAAATTTCTAAACAGAGCTCTGGTAAGGAGTGAGTGGGAGTTTAGTGAATACAGGTTGTTGAATCAATCTCTTAATTTGTTTTGATTAGGGTAAAGTGCTTATATAACGGGGGGTGGTTTTTTGTATTTCATTAGTAAGTATGACAACACTGAAATTTATTATGTGCTCCTATTTACATTGTCCTTCTTTGCTTTTCATTCTTACAAAACTTCTGAATTTCTCAGCATTGGAATTGTGGTCTCTTAACTTAGTATTTGTATTTAAATCCTCCCAGCTGAACAACTTAAAAAGAAGTGATCTTTTGAAGTCAGTAGCACTTGCAAAGGATTTTCCCCTGTGCATGGAAAGACAGGCTTTGGACGTGCGTGGTAACTGTGTCAGACCTTTCTTTATGATTTTTTGTATTTATAGGCTTATAAGAAGGGGATGCTCAGAGAATTGCACTTTATAGCAACTGATAGTAATCAGATGGTTTTATCCTGCATTAAGGAATCCCTCTGACCAGAAATGTTTTTTCTGGATGAATGAATCTAGTTAAAATTTCAGCGTGTCTCACCCTGCGTATTCCTATAGTGTGTCCGAGACCAGCAATATCCCTGTGTCTTGCCTCTTCAATCTTGCTGGTTCGTATAGCACAGTGATAGTCCATTTGGCTGATGAGAGCTGGACATAGCTCTTTCAGAGGCTGCTGCTGTCATTTCTGCATTGGCTAGAGAACAGATGACATTGCAGAATTAAATTAACTTTCCTTTACAGGAATAAATACAATATACAGCCTACACAGTGTTCCTGGGTCCAAGACAAGGAAATTCCCTGGCATGTTTCAGGGACTGGAGCAAGATTCAGTCTTCCAAGCAGAGCAATCATTTATAAATTATAGAGACAAACATATTATATTTATAAATGCCTACTATACAGAGACTTCCTGTTTCCATTGAATTCAATGGCAAAATTCCCATTGACTTCAATGCCAACAGAATCTGGACTGCAGTAAGACAAATGTTTCCCATTAAAATGATGATATAATTAGCATTGGGAAGCTGCTTAATGAGGTGGATCTGATAGCTACAGAAGCTGTGGATCATTAGTATGAATTTAATCTTTCCTTGTTTCTCCACTGCTTTAATTTAGAATTAAATAGTGTCCTTGTTTTTACCAAGCTCTATAAATTTTTCATCATGTACCTCATTGTGGTTAAAGCCATCGTAGTAGTATTCTTAGCGAAACCTACTTTGTGGACTCTGCCAAAACAGATGGAAGTTTCTGTTAGGCAATGTGGTTGTTATTGGTCATATTCTTCCGAATATTAGCTGTATTCTTAAATTTGCTTTCCAGTCAAAAGAGGAACATTTCAACATACGGTCAAAGGAAGATGGTAATTTTCAGTGTAAAGAGGAAACAGACGCTCTTGAGACTTCAACAGTTGCAGGATTCCCAGGAACAGCAGTATGTTGGTATTAGGCTGAATAGTTCACCCGAGCTGAGTTTAGGAGTAAGGTTCTACTGTGTTAGGATCAACAGCAAGTACAGGACTGGACCCACTACTGCACATTCTGTAGATCTGCCACCAGGTGACTTCTGTCTTTATATTTAAATCATTTACACTTATCAAAGAGACATATGCAAAGCCTAGGATGGGGTATCTGAATTCTAGTTCTGATGTTGATGCTGAGCCTCCCTGTGACCCTGGACAGTTCTTCATTGTGTGCCTTGTGTCAGTACCTCCCCGTGCAGTCTGTCACAAGTGCGTTTTAGTGATAGGCTTTGCTCCTAGAAGAGGTTCAGAGAAAGAGGTTAAAGCCAAAAGGGCAAATTGTTACATTGCTTCAGTATATGTTGAATAGATTCTTGCGCTACAAACTGCTTCGTTACAAGACAGGTGAATCTAGGAATCAGATCCTACTCAGTGTTAAGTATCACAAAGTTGTTCCTGTATGTTACTGAAGATTCTGTTTCCTGTAAGTAAACATGGCTAATCTCTCATTATTTAAAAAGGTGTTGTATGAACTTGCTAGTTACCATTAATTAATTCTGGAGATGAAAAATTGTACTTAAGTACAGGCCAATCCTTTTAGTTTTAGTTTTTCTGTAAGTTCTTCATTCTGGTAAAACCAAAATTTGGCTTGCATTAGCCCTGAGTCCTTGCTTATCCCTGTACTGACAAAGCTTCTACTGGAAGTCAGTGGAACTTTAGTCTGAATTAGGGCTGATTTATGATGGATTTTGTCCATGTATGTATTTTCCCAGTTATCAAGATGATAAGTGTTTTGTTTTAAACTGAAATAGTCCCATCTGATCTAACATGCAAGACAGTAACAAATAGCAAAATACTTAATTCAGAAAAATAAAATTATTGGCTTTTTTTTTATATTTCATTTTGTGCTGTACAGTTCATCTTGGGTTGGGGAGTGAAACAAATATTGTTATGGAGAGCAAAGAAACAGTGCAAATATATTTATGTATTTCTAATTTTGTCTTTGGGTGTTGGATTGCCCTGGGTTAAGTTGCATAATGATAAGTAAAGCAACTGGACACAATCCAGTGCAAAGTGATGCATGAAACCAGCACTTTTCCCCCCTAGTGTGTGAAAATTTGTATCAGCAAGAAACAGATAGTCTAACTTGTATGTAGTTGGAGAACTGCCTGCATTTTGATACCTACATTCTTTTAAAATGAATCATTCTTCAGGGCAGACACAAGATCCCTAGCTTGCTGAAGCTAAGAAGTGACATGCTGACACTGGGCTACATTAACCCTCCATCTTCACTGACTTCTGTGTACTAATGTGACCCTCGTAAGTGGTGGCCAGAGAGGAGCTGTGGTCAAGACTCTGGCGAAAGCGGTTATTGTGCAATATTACAGCACCATACTGGACTTTGCAAATACGTATTGGAGCCAGGGTTAGATCTGAATCTGCTGACATCTTGTCACAAACTCAATATGCTAAGTGCCTCATCAGTGGTACTTCAGTGTATGATTGCGTGGAGTGGCCTGGCTGCAAACTTGCCATCCTGTTCAGCCACTTCTTGTCCAGAAGATGGGGTAAGGTGCTTCCTTTTTAAGGAAAGGGCTTGACATTGGTTTTCTGCTGGTAATCAGATGTATTTGGTCATTACAGGCTCAATGATTATCACAAAAGTAAATGCTTATGGTAATGATTTTGTTCTTTAGGCATCTTTCACCCCAAAAACCTAACGTGACTTTCTACCAACTATGTACCAGGGAACCCTCATCTATTAAAAAAGCCTTTGGTGTTAAAAGGAAATTACATTTTTTAATAAATGGCTTACTTTCAGCATCAGACAGATGAATTAGAGAATAATTTTTGTTTTGCCTTTTTTCTTTCAAGTAAAAAATCTAAAGCTTTCTATTTTTAGGGAGCTGTGTAACAGCTGCTTTTTTAAAGCATAGAATAACAGTATTTGTGTGAAAGAAAGAGGGAAAGGTTCAATTCTAGAATGAAGCTGTTATTTGGATCTGGTTTTGTTGGGTTTTTTTCAGAATCTACATTCTCTGGGAGGTAGCTGTTGTACTGGGATTTGGAGCAGTGCAAGAATAAATATGTAAATAAGATTAATCTCAGGAGTAGGGAATATTTGAAGTAATGTTAGAGACTAAGCCAGGTAAAAATGTGGATAAAGATTATGCAGATTTTCACTCTTGCTCAATCAGTCAATTCTGCACTTATGTTTTTCTCAGTGTGTCTCTTTTAAATAAGGCACAAACATATAAACAAATTGCAGATTTATCTTACTTTGGTAAGTGAAGATCTGGAGCCTAGTTGTAATTAGAAGTAGCTGTTTATGGCTGGCTTACAGACCTCCTAAAGCTGAAACTAGCAATGGGAAAGCAAGCACAAACACGTCTTTCTCTACTGTGGTAGATACTGCTGTCCATTGAATGTACAGCAGGCCTTTTCGAAACTGCTGGGAGTTGTTAATGACTTTGATTGTTTTGATTGACAAAGGGGCAACCAAACAAATGGTAAATCATCACGGGTATGGTAATGCATCTCTGTGATCTGTGAATGGCATTTAAAGATTCAGGACGTGTTCCCAAGTGACTGAAGCGGCAGGGTGGGAACTGAGGTCTTCCAGCTTTTTGTAGCAGATGCACAGTGCTTTTGGGTGAGGTATAGCTTAAACTATGCTGTTGGAGCAGTCAGCTGTGGAGTACTCTGCTCTTAGAATGGTCAAATGAATGCTGTATGTTGAATAATCATTGCTGGAGCAGTAGAGGGGTCAAGCTGGGCCAATTGACTGGTCTAACTCAAACCGAAGCAGAAGGATAAATACTGTCTGCTTTAGCTTAGTTGAGGCATTCAGCAATGGCTTGAAGCTGTTTCACCAGGGCTGATGGGCACCGTGCCAACAGAGGCTTTTTAATGGCTCTGATGTTGTTGTGATGCTCCTGGAGGATGATACGGAACAATAGCAGCAGATTTTTATTTACCCCAAACATGTACCGTGCTCCCCGTTACACTTTCTAGATCTGTAACAGCCAACAATCATGGAACTGGTCTTTGCAAAAGATGCGGCCACTGTGTGCGGACTCATTAAATTCTACACCCTCTTGGCAGTCAATCCTCACAGATTAGATTATTTTTGGAGTCCTCTGTGATCATGGAGCAGGCAGGATTTGCCTAAGAGGAGATGTCATAAGAATAGGATGGGAAAGAAGAGTGAATTCTGTCGCTTAATGACTGGTCCTGGAAGAATAGAAGGGATAATGCTCTAATCAAATTCTGATAAAGTATTAAGGAGAAAAGAAAGGAAAGTATTTTTGAGCTGCCTGCACTAAAGCTGGATGCCTGAAAAATAAAGCAGTTCTTATGCATAAACATAATTTTGATTTAGTTGGCATTACCCAGGGATAAGTCATACAGCTATAGCAGCCATAGACATCAATGCGTGCAAGAATGGCCCTCACATATGCTGGTGATGCCAAGAAATCAGGGAGACCACCTGTTCTAAGATGAAGTACAATATAAATAAATACATATACCTAATCTTGCCCAGCTAGTGTCAACACAGGTAGCATGTGTTGCATGTGGTGCACGTTGACATGATTATATGAATAAAGCATGTAAAAGCAGCCCTGATCTGCTTTTACAGCAGAAATACAAGTAACAGGGGCTGTGAGCATAATAAAGAACTGTTTAGTGAGAGCTTTTCGTTGTGATCAGTGAGGTCTAGTTGTCTTTCCTTCACTGTGATATTTATGTAAATGTAAGTTCTTCAAACAGAAGCTGATTCTCAGCCTACTATGAAAGGCAGGTGATCCACCTCTGAATTGCACTCTGCAGTATGGCTCTGCTGCAGCCATGGTGGCAGAGATGGGGAGATCAAAGCTTTGTACATGTCAGTTATGGGCTGGCTTGCTGAGTCCTCTCACTTTATGTTACGATAGAGGAGGAGAATGGAGCCTGAAGAGAACTAATTAGGCAGGGAGAAGGGAATGACCAAGAGATAGGAAAATAACAAGAGTGAAAATGTGAGCAAGATCTTGTCTTGTACTACACGTCTGAAGACTGTCTTGCATTTCTCCTTTTTGCTTCCATTGTCTGAGCTTGGCAGGAAGAATAGGACAGGTGTGGTAAGCCTGCAAACACTCAATTACAAGCTCTGGTAGGATCGACATCAGTACGTTAGGATGTCTCTTGGCTCCCTCAATTTTCTTTCACTTCATATCTTACCTTAATACGTTTGTTACGCTTCGTAAGACTTCTTAAAATGTAAAGCCTTTAGATGTGGAGGATTTGCAAGTGTTGATGTAGAAAATACTTGTTCGAGGACCAAGTGTGTGAAATACTCACGCAGCTTGGCTCCCAGCCGCTGGGCTGTCTGTAGCCCAGCTCAGCATCTCTCCGTTTGCGGTGTCCAGGCTCAGTGCATGCACAGAGGTTAATCAATCAGCACCACCTCGTGGCTACTTGGCTGCGGACGAGGTCCCTGGGCTTGCTGGGGAAGGGATGATGAGTGGTTCTTCAGTGCCAGGAGGCAGCAGGATCAGGTTGTGAGTTAACTGTGTTCCCACAGAGCATAATGTCCTGTCAGCATGCTGTTGGGTTCTACAGTGTGCGTGCAAGCTATGCAGACAAGCTGAGGCCGTAAGTATGTAAAAAATAAAGCCTGTAAAAACACTTGTAATCATATTTTATGGAAAAGGCTACTCCTCTTACAGTGCTGAGTTAGCTGAGAGGATGAATATGAGGATTTATTGATAGCTCACTAAATCCTGCCCTGCAGTGCAAAAATGAAGAGACAAAATGTCAGCAGCAAAGCCAAGGCAGCTTCCAGTGCTGCCCCTTCCAGCTGCTCTGTTGTTTGTGTCTCCTCTGTGACTCCTCTGGTTCCTGCAGGTGAGCATAGAGCTGCTCTGAGATGACCCAAGCCCCTTTCATCCTGCCAGAGTATCTTGTACCTGAACCTTCATCCTGCTGCCATCTTTCCTAGTGCATTTCTCCACAGTGGAGGTTCAAGTCTCCAGAAGGATTTTCCCCCATAGTCTTGATTCTCTCATCAAGCTATGAATAGCTCCCATTAGCATTGCTGCCTGAATCGTATCCACCCATGCTAAACCTTTTGTAGATGCCTTCTGTTTTGTATAAACCTCAGAAAGTGGATCCTCAAATGAACAAAGAGCTTAAAAGGAACATAACAGAGTGAGTTCAAACCATGGTAAATGTGGTGGTGCTGTTACTGTTATTAATACTATTCCCACAAATGATTGAGATGTTGTAGGTATTTCTGAGACATGCAAGAAAGGACTATATTTGGCCAAGTAGTTCACAGTGGGCTGTGAGCTTTTTTCAGTTTGACATGGAAACAAATAAAATAAACACAATATTGGCAATTACTTTGCTTCCTGTTGAGAACATGTTATGTAACCATTCTGGCTTTCTTTCCTCACAAAAAAGGGTGGGGAAGATCATAGCTGTAGAGAAAAGAATAATATAAAGACATGCAGCCATGCTGCAGTAGTTCAGAGAATCACCTTTGGCAGGTACAGAAGCGGTGTCCTTGAACTTACATAGTGTCACAGAAAAAGTTCTTTATCTCATAACATACTTTGATAAAAGAGAGAGAATCAATAAAGCAGAGAATGTAGACTGAACAGCTGATGCTGCATAGAATTCTTAGGAGGCAAAAGGTATTTGAAAAGAATATAATGAGCAATCCAAGTTTCCCAAGTCATCTGTAATAAACCCAGTGTCCAATTTCCATTACCAAGGGGGGGGTCTATAGGAGGGTTGCTCCTGATTTATACCAAGATAAGTAAGAATAGAAAAAGCAAGCACTTAAGGAATGAAAATTCAGCCATAAGGTTGTTATAGGATAAAATGTCAAAGAGTAATTAGTTTATGTGATGGAACGGAGTGTATCACATTTGAAAAGGGAGAGCCAGACTGCACTATTAGGTCACATGCCACTGCACTGGAGCCAGTGCAGCAGAAGGGGACTGGCGAGGAGGAGCTGGTCCGGTGAGGTCCCATCGTGTGTGTTCTTTCACACATCAGTATGGCCAAATACAGATCACGGCTGTCTGGGATGAGAAGTAGATCACTTAGCTATGTCTCACCCAATGCAACGTGCACTGCCCAGGCAGATGTCTTCTTTCAGAGGTGAAACCGAACTATTGGCAAAGCTCCAGTGTTTCAGAGAAATGTGAAAAAAACCTCAGAAGCTAACTTGTGCAGCAATGGGGATGTGGTGGGAGGAACCCACTGGTTCCCTGTTGGTGGAACCTTTTGGCAATCAGAAAGCTCTGTGAAGCATGGGATCTGTACACAATAAATACAGAGCAAGAGAGATCTAGTCTTGTTTCAGACCTCTTTAGGTCTATCCAAAACATTTGTGACCACAGACTTGTTTTCTTACTTCGTTATACAACTCTTTCATGGGTATGTCAAGGTCCGTCTTAAGACTGTTCAGGTTCCTTGCCCTTACTGCTCTCTTTGAAAGATCATGCACATGTGATCTCCTTGAAGAGTTAGAAATGTTTTCTTAAGTTTTCAGTCTAAACATGCTGCTGATCAGATTATAAACATTTGATCTCACAGCCATGTTAACGTTTAACTTAGTTCTTTTTCCATGCTATTTATCTCAAACTCTGTTTATAAAGGACTTGCATATTGTTTCTCCACTGTCACACTGAACAAACCATGCTCTTTTTATCTCTCTCTAAGACTGATATCTCTGTAATCAATCCAATAGCCAGTCTGCACTGATTCCAGTTTAAGCTAATCTTTTTCAACACTGTTTACTGGAATGGTATAAAAATTTCACACAAAATCTTACAAGTGCCTTGTCTAAAAGTTCCAGTATTTCCTTCGCTACTGAAAATCTCGCCTAACCCATCTGAACATTACATTATCTGTTTCCACAGCTGTGTCATACTGGCAGCTCTGGCACACTGACAGTCTATCAGAACACTCAGATCTTTTTCCTTCTCTGTTGCTTCCAGCTGATAAATCCCAAGAATATGACTTTGCAGTTCACATTATTAAATTTCTATCACTGCAGGCAAGAAGGTCATCTAATTCCAGTGTGATTATCTGCTCCTCCTCAGTGTTGGCAACCCCTTCCAGCTTTGTATCACACGCAAACTTTTTGAGGCTGGGCCTGATCATTATTCCTAGTTCATGAAAGTAGACATTAAATGGTATTGCTCCAAAGACCGATCCCTGAGGAACGCTGTCAGGTAATTTGCCCCATTCTTATAACTCCTTTTTTATGATAACCTGTTGCTCCTTGTTCACGTTGCTTTTGTATTAATCCCCATCATCTCCACTTTCAGTAATGATTTCCTGTGGAGCACCGTATCAAATGATCTGTTTCAACTTCAACAGGCTGAGTTCACTGCATTATTCAGTTCTAAAAAGACTGTTGTCTTACTGAAAATATACTAGCTCAGTTTGACACACTGTACTTTGGTAAACCAGGTGTTTTTTCTAACATTCTCTTTGCCTCCCTACAATTAATTGTTCTTTCTTTCAAAATTTGTTCCAAGACTTAGGATTACACTGAATTAAAAAAATACATTTTAGAATCTATATATTTTCTAAAAATACTTCTTAGAATATA
>VZSC01017418.1:56654-72640 GCA_013398225.1 Steatornis caripensis | reverse complement strand
GGCGGGCCCCGGCGGAGAGCTCGGCTGCGGCCCCGCGCCGGCTTAGTCCCCGGGGCCGTCCCCAGGCCCTGGAAGAGGAGGACACCGCAGTAGTCTCTAGGACAGGACGGCGCGGGTTGGGGCCTGTGCTCCTCCGCGCGGGGGATCCCCGTTGAAGGGCCCGCCATGGCTTGGCCGTACCGGGAAGGGGGGGGGCGGCGCCAGGGCGCCTTCAGCGCGGCCTCCGCGCGCGCCCCACGGCCACTGCGGGCAGGCGAGGCGCCTGCAGGTGGCGCTGTTCCCGCTCGTCCCGCACGTCCTGCGCGAGAGGTCAGCCAAGCGCCGCCTCCTATTCCCGCCCCCGGGAACGGCACCGCCAGCCGGTTGGCGGAGCGCGCCTTCAATCCGGGGAAAGCCCCGCCCCCCCTCCCGCGCGCGGAGTGTGGCTTGGTTGGCAAACGCGCTTCGCCGTTCTCGCGCCGCAGCCTTCGCTCGCCCTAGCTCGCCCTGTGCGGAGCGGCTGGCTGACCTGGCTGTCAATCACGGATTAGCCCCTGCCCAGCCAGTGGTCCCGCCTCCTGAGCGTGGGGCGCGGGTTGATTGGCGCATTGNAGAGCTGCTAAGTTGTCTTTTATGGGCGAGGGGACTGCGGGTTTCCCAAACCGCGTCCCTCCCCCGTGCTGCGGGCAGGGCTCCGCGCCGCGCTCGGTGCGCTCCCCTCGCCGAAGCGTCGGGAAAGGCACGGCGGGTGGATGGGGCTCCCCGACACCGCGGGCCGCGGCCGCCGTCCTGTCACGCCTTGTGCTTGTGGCGTTGAGCGATGCCCGCTGGAGATGCCTCGGTCTCTTCGCACTGAACTGCGTCTTGTTCTGTGTGTTTCCCCACGACGTTCTTTCCATAGCGCCTACCGTTCTCGCCTGTACAGACCTCAGCGTGATTTCCCTTTTTTCTTACTTTGGCTGTGAATCACCTGCACTCCCGTTCCTGGGTGGAGGCTCTTCAGGGCAGACGGCGCTTCCCTCCTTTCCGATCAGATTAGTCGGATTCCCCCCGGGCCCCCCTGCCCGGGCTCTCTAGATATTCATGTAGTTCACATTTATATATGTTGGGTAACACCAGCTTCCTTCGATTTTCTTGCTTATTTTGCTGTTTGTCTTAAAAGCGTGAACTAAAAAATACCTTCTCTCAATCGTATGAGTTACTGATCACAGGTTTATTAGTCCTATATGTAACAACCATCTCTTTGATTAGTTTGGGGGTTTTTTGGTATTTCATTTGGGCTTGCAAACATAACATTGTATTGGGACTGAATTTTGTTGGGTTTGGTTTGAATGTGTACTGAGATTCATTTCTAGCCATGAAGAGCTGACAGCTGAAATAGACAATATGTTCAGAGAGGAGGAGGAGCAGTGGGGAGGGAGACATCTGAAGCACAGAGATTAGGTAATTTGGCTGCTGTTCCACAGAAAAGTATCAAAAATGGGAGCGGAACCCATATTTCTTTTAATTTTGGATCCGTGCCCCTCTCCCAGTGTTTTTCTTCCCAAGAATATTTCTGAGTTGTTATAAATTACACCCTCCGTCAGCCCTCTTTGAGGTCTTTCTTACTTTCTACAAAAGTAAACTTTTAAAAAAGATAAAACTGTCAGTCAAATCTGTATTTTCTTTGAAACTAAGTGATAGTTTTCTCGTTTATGAAATACTTGAAGTTGTCCAAATAAGATTAACTAGTCATCAAGCCATAAGGTAAGACAGCAGAATCAGTTCTGCAGGGAGGTCTTTTCTGCCTTTTCTGTGTCTTACTTTTCCTGAAATGTGGTTAATTTTTCTATTGAAAGGCAGATGTCAGAGTGTCTGCATCAAGTGGATTTTTGCGGTTTTTTTAAAATAAAAATTCCTCTTTGTTATCAAGACTATGCTATGTACTTACCTTACAAAGCTGGGAGATCAAAACATAACTTCCATGACACTGGTGAAAAGCTTCTCAGAATGAAAAGCTGATTGGACAAAATGCAGGAGATAGCATTAAAGTGTTGGGGTTTCTGTTTTTTTTTTTTTTTAAAGGCTGACTCAGGTATGTTAAGTGCAGTACTGCTAAGAGAAGTACTTACGATGTTGTAAAGTTGGACTAATACAGAATTAATGAGATACCATAATTTTATATGTTGTCTTTGGTTATAATTTTAGCCCAAAGTATGTATACAGGGGATCTTATCTAAAGTTTAGCAAACTGTGCCAAATCCTGTCACAGAAAACCCAGTGAACGCCAGAAAATGAAACTGCTGCTTTCTCCTTTATCTTTGCCTGTGTAGTAAGCAGCAGTGTATTTAGGTTATTTTATTGGCAGATATTTAATATTTAAACCTTTAAGGCCTCAAGGGGAGCCTTTTCCAGTGTCACTGACATCACTTTTGCTGGAAAGACTTCCTGCTGAATGAAACAATGTGTGTAAACAGGTTTATGTGCAACAGATTCTTAGTCCGCGACATGTCCGGTATCATCACTACATCAGTAACCAGTTAGAAAGCTACAAGGACTTTTTATTTCCCTTCCTTTGAATAGCATACCAGTGGGTGACAATGAGACTGTTTTGTCCTGAACCTTCTCTGTCATAATAGGCAAATTTTATAACCTGTCTAGAAGACAAACATGTGAATTTATTTTGCTGGATTAAGAATTATGAGTAGTGTTTAAAACCAACTTCAGCCACGTTGTGAGTTTCTCTCTCATATATCCCATGATGGGTTGCTTTGATTTCCTGTATGGAGACTTGTAATTGCTGATGGTCTCCATTGTGGGCCTTGGGAGGTTTTGCAGTTCACTGTAATGCTCGGTCTGATACATACGAGTTCTGAACTCATGTGAGTTGTGAAGAATTTAATGGGCTTTTCATAAAATAATTAGTAACTAGTTTAGAAGTATTTCAGGGTCCCACAATCCTTCACCTAGCAAGAAGGGTTACTTATTTGATGATGGAGAGACGTTTTGATCTGTGAGCTTGTTACAGGAAAGGTAGGAATCCACAGAAAAAGGAGGAAAGTGTCTGTAGTTGTTGTGAACTTTGTGGAATAGTTTATGGGCTATACCCATAATAAATTAACTTGTCTTTTGAGGAGGAAGCAGGAAGTGGTGATGGGTGGGTTCTAGGGAGACTAGATTGGATTCCTTGTTCAAAAATGCTCCGTTTTGTGGAACTGCTGTGAAAGTATGTGAGACTGTATGACTGGGAAACTGTCAAGTTCCTAGGGCCTTGATCAAGATGAATGATGCTGCTCTTTTTAAACATGGCTTCATAGGTTTGCAGATGAAGGCGTACAGTGATGATGTGTTCGATATTCATCTTGCATTTTTGAGGTTATATTTCTTAACTAATTTATTTTTTTTTTCTTTTCAACAATAAGGAGAGGAGGTAAAGAAAATAAGGCTTTAACTGTTCCCCTGGCAGGGTTCGTACCAATTAGTGTAGGATATAGGAAAAACAAGATGTTGAAGATGCTACTAGCTAAAAATACTTCGACCAGCTTAGATTTAATTTATTCTCTGAATGGAAATGGAGTATACTGATGTGGAGGTGAGAGCTGGGGGCAGGTCTCCTGGAAAGTAGTTCATAGAATGAGGTACTGTGGTTGTTTTGAGCCTATGGAGTATTAGTGATTTTGCCTGAATGCATTGGGCTAAGATGACTTTCGCTTTTAGTACTGTGTGGCTGAAGTAAGGGCATTTGGCAACTACTCTTTAGCAGCAGTATTTTGCAGCCAAACATGGTGCATTATAATCTGACACGCCTGCTTTACTGTGCTAAAGCTTTACATTGACATTCAAGCTCTCTGTTCTTCCGACTTGGATTTCCATACTTGATCTTAATACAGCTGCGTCTCCAAGAAAGCTGAGAATCTGAATCAAGGGTATGTATGTATTGTCAGACAAAGTATTTCTATCATCTCTGTGCTATATGAAGGCTTTGCAAATGCAAAGTAACAGAGACTCAAAAGTATTCTTGTTTTCCTGTAAAACTTGAATACGTGGTAGCATTTTTAGCAGGTGTGTTCAATTTTACATTTGTGATTAATTACATAGTCTATTTAGTTGAATTGAGACAGCTTTCTTGGTTTGTGCTGAGAAATTCAGTCTTGGGACTTCCCTCCCAGACCAGCTGAATGTCATGGCAGTGCATCCTTGCTGATGAGCTTGGTCACGTACGATCCAGGAAAAGATGCTTAGAAGTTGGTGTATAGTGCCTAGAAACATACATTTAGAGTATCCAGATGTTTATGCAGCTATATCTAGTATAGTCAGCTGGTCATATATGACAAGTTAAAACTTTCACCATTTTTTATTTGTTAAGATGAGTTCTATAGCATTGGGAAAATTGTTGCTTTTGAGTTGCTTTGGCTTGATGTTTCACTTGGAGTTCTGTCAGACTGGGGCCCAGCTGTGGTTGTGGCCTGTGGTTTGGTGCAATCTAAAATGTATGTGACAATCGCACATAATAAGAAAAGCCATTTTCTAAGTGTATGCAAGTGAGCGACTTGGATCACTTGAAGTTAAGAAAAACCTTGCTTGTGAAGTGAGGATTTCAGTTAGTGATATATACTTTTCTTGGGAGTGGTCTATCTTTCCTCCACCTTTCATGCACTAACCTTGTTTACTTCTGCCTATATTTCTTTTTCTAGCTTCTGTCCCAGACACCTAGTAATTGTAGAGCTAGAGCTGCTAAGTTGTCTTTTATCTTTTGTTTCTATCTGTGCGTTTGTGACTGAGGTAAGAAGCCAACCCTGGCTCTTTGGCCTGCAGGGATGTTCCATGCAAGGCTTTGTTCACAAGGGTTGGTCTACTTTCTCTGTCTCTGGCTGTGAAGCGTCTGGACTTTGCTACGACTAAAGCAGTCCTTATAGGAGGTCGTTTTACGAGATTATTTCTCACATCTTGAATGCTTGGGTGTATTTGATAATTCCTCAGGTGTAATTGCAGCATATTAAGATAGCACTGATCAGAGACAGTCTAAAGGTATGTTGTCATAGCATCAGGCACGGGTCAATGGTTTGAAAGGGCCCATTAGTTAGTGCTGATTTTGCCCCAGATCCTGTGTAAAAAAAGGAGTTTGTGTTACATAATGAGATCCAGCATTATGTTTGAAAAGCACAGAAGACAAAGTTACATTTTAGGGATCTACTGAACAACTGTCAGGCAAATTTGAATAGAAGTAATTTTCTGGACATTTGCTGGGGTCTGATTTCAGTCACTCTCCACACATGGTTTACCTGGTCAGGATAAAGAGACCCTCAGTCAGTCTAATGCCAGAGGCTGCAAAAATAATACTTCTCTGTTTCAGCCCTAATGCTCCAGTTCTGCAACAGAAGGATGGCACGTGGAGTACTGGATTATTCCTTAGATTTTATTTTTGGGTCTGCCTTTCTGTTTGATGTGTGCATCTAGTATCTGGAGCTTGATATGGCTCTGGATACAATTTGCAATAGCTTCAGTGTTTTTATTTCTCTGTATAAACTCTTTGTTTTTGTGGTACTGCTGTTAGGAAAGGTCTTGAGCAACATCAGTGATACTAGAAACATTTTGTGGAAACTTTTGTAATTAGAAATGTACGAAGTGTTTCAGGATAGCTGTTTCAGTCTACATGTGTAGTTCAGGCACAACCTGAACTAGCAAGGTATTGTGCCACATACAGCTTAGGCAGGGTGAAGGTGTGAAGCAAGTTATGTCAGTGAGTTGTCTTCTCGGGGATTTTCAGGATGAAATGCTGGTACAAAGTAACACCTTGTTCAACACTACTACACTTAAGTTTTCTTAGTGCTAAGGAAACATCACTGTGGTGACTTAACAATGATGTGACTTTTTAGGACTACCTTTGCAACCTGAGACTTCTTTGGTATGAAAGAGGTGTAGAAAATTTTAACAGTAGACTTTTGAGTGCTGGCTTTTAAGCTTTCAGCCTGTACACCAGACCCAGTTCTCCAAAATCAATCGTTCATCCTACGGCCTGTTCTTCTTCCTAGGGATCCTTCAGCTATGAATAGAGACGAGAAATGTAGCTGAATAAGCTCTTCTGGCAAAATGCTGCTGCTTTCTTTGTTTCCCACATTTATTAATCCAGTCATACATTGGAGTTGGAAATACATCTACCGTAAAATCAAGATTCTAGAAAATCCAGTCATGTGAAGGTTGTACGTGTGGATTGCTTTCACATGAGCAGAAAGAAATTAGTCTCTTCAAAACCAGTATATCTTAATAGGTTGTATTCCTGTCAAATAGTGGGGAAAAGAGGTATTGATATTTTTGTTTCCATGCTAACATGTTTCCATGTTTTCCATGCTATAATTTTGTTTCTGGGCTAACCTGCTTTAGCAGGGGGGTTGGACTAGATGATCTCTAGAGGTCCCTTCCAACCCCTACCATTCTATGATTCTATGATTCTATGCTGCAGGTGCTGCTGGTGGTTTGAGATACCATTATATGTAATCTTCTTGTGCTTCTTTAAATGATTGTGTTCTGCCCTGTTTAGAAAAAATCTACAACTCCTGTGCTTCACTGTCAGAGAAATGTTATAGCAGATGAAAATATACTGTACTTGGGCAGGAATCAATTGTCTAAAACAACATCTAGCAGTATAGAATAAAGCGTGCTATGCAGAATTTTACACAGACACACTTTCAAAAATCAGATGGTAGCTTTGCAAGATAATAATGCTACCCAGATTTTCCAGAAACACTGCCATGAAGGCATAGGATACATAATTATTTAACATGTATATTTTTTACCTTGTCTTAAGTTGCCTTTGTGAAAACATGAGATTCTAACACTGGAACTTCAAACAGATCTCACTCTGTAAACACTTGAAGTACTAGCCTATATTTAGTCCTTATTAATATTGAGCAGTATGCTGTTGTGTGAGTAATTCTTTGACATTACTGGGAAGACTTTTAGGGTAATAAAATAAGGACAGAAATGTAAAACTAACCCCAGCTGACAGTTTTACAGGTTACTAACTGTTCAGCCAGCATTCAGGCCAGGACAAGTGTTCAGAAAAAATGAGGATCGAAGCCGTGTTGTTCTGAGGGTGCTGTACTACATGAAAATCCAGCATTGCCCCAGATATTCCTGCCTTAGGATATGTAACCTCTGCCACCCTTACGTACAAAGTGGACTTAAGCAGCTGTAGAAGCTCATTTGAAGCACACTGTAAAAGCATGGGATAAAATAGTTTGAAAAAGTGTTGTCTTAGATTGCAGGATAGATTCCTTGTATTCTTTGTAAGGACAAATGGGAGGACTGAGATAATTTGCCAAGAATTGTTGACATACAGAGTTACACATGCCATTGTGATATGAAGCAGGTAATATTTCTTCTTGAAAGTATTGTAGCTTGTTGCATACTACAGTAATGATTTCAGGGTCATGTGTCCACAAAACACATTTAACTATGAAACTGGTTTTTGTCACTGTAGAACTATATCCGGAACTCAAGGTGGGTTGGAGGAGTGTGTCAGAGGGGGTTTTTTATTGCTTCGTGGGGAAAAACTCTGTAGGAAATTGCCGCTTGCTGTCTTTGTTATCCTTACTTCTGGTGATTAACTGTTGTAAAATAGAAAAGCTGGTGGTTTTTCAAAACAATGATCTGTGCACATGTATTGGCCTTTTATGCTACTCACCTCCCCCATGAGAGACCTAAATAATAGAGTTCTAGGATAAGACAGAGATTGTAATGTAAGTAGAGGGGTGAAATGTTTCAGTTTCTATCTAGAAGAATATAGTACTAGTAACCTGTATGTGATTTTTTTTTTTTCCTTAAATTTATTTTAAATTTTTTTTTGTTCCACTGCCTCTGGAAGTGTTGTTTGCATCTGTGTTGCAAGTGTTACTTGCATCTTTCTAAGCATAGACTTTGATTTAGGCCATGTAATACAATTCACATTTAGGCAGAAAATAGTTGTATTGACAAACTGTTAATTGCTGCTTCTTGTATTCAGAAAGATTAAATACACGTGTGCAGAAGTAACTTGGATGGCTGTAGTTTTAAATGCTTAAGAGGTTTTTTCTTGAGACTATATCTAGTGATTAGGATTCTCCATAGTTGTAAGGAAGAAGGGAAAATAAAATCAGGTTATAAAGTGCTTTTGCATAAAAACACATTTGTAATATCCATACTGAAGGTTACTTCTGTTAGTTATGCAGCCTTTGCATTATCCAATATAAGGGTAGTAATAATATCATGAGAGGATAGGTTTTTGAAATAACTCTCTACAATTATTATTGTTATTTTGAAAGCCTATCATCTCATGGTATTATTGCTGCCCTACCAAGAATCTCTACAATAGTTGGTTCCAGATTATTTTTATTGTTTTAAAACTGTAAACATTGGTCTTTTCTTTAAATGGCAATAAGTATTAAAAATCTGAAAGCTGAAAAATTCAGGTATAAACCGCAAATCTCATTAAAGTCCCTTAAGGAGTGCTATGTATGCCTGTTCTTAGGGATTTGCTCCATGAAGGAACATTTCCAGTCTCTGCTTGAAATACTTTGGGCATTTGGAAACAGTTTTAGATTTCATTAAGGTGCTGGCATTGTGTTGAGGACATCAAGTCCATGAAAGTTATCTGAGATCTTGCAAGCGTTTCTTCCTGTTCATGGAAATGGTCACTCAAATCAAAGGACTGGTTGGAATTTGGAGTGCCTCTCTCATCCTAAAATTATCTTCATTTTTTTTTTTCCCCGAAAGAATGTCTGAAGTGCAAATAGCACTCCTTAAAAACTTACGTTGTTTTTGTTTGCTTGCGTTGTACCTTAGTTGAAGGTTGATTGTGATTTGAATGGAGTTTTAATATAATATTTTAAAGCACATTGTAATATAGCATTGTACAACTAAATGATGGTACTGCACACATTTCTGCTGAAACTTGTTCTCAAAAATGATGCTGGTTTTTGGCTCAGTTGTTAAATGGAGCATAGCAGGAAAAAATTGAGATGACGGGAATGCAGTAACTAATGGAATCTGCTTGAGTTTTGGGGTTGTTTTTGTGAAATACAGGAGTTGCAATGCATATTGTGCTTTACCTTGTCGTACAAATCAGACCTTACACAATAGATGTGTCTCAAGTTGTTTTGAATAGGCTTTTGTTTTAGTATTGTACCTGTTACCCATAGGCCTTCAGAATTTACAGGCCTGCTTGTGTCTGTATTGGGCTTGTGCCTGTTAGTAGCAAACCTCTGAAGATTTCAGGGAGTAAATAAATGCAGGAGAAACCCTTTATAAGGATAAGATAATGATCTGAATGACTTGTGAAAAACTGGGTAGGAGTCAAGAAACATCGCTTTCCCACTTAATTGCTAGCAGAGAAGAGAATGACAGCGCTATCTAGGAAAGTCGGGATAGCTTTTAAAATAATATTTATCAAAACCACTATAAATGAGGGTGATATTACACTTTTTAATCTGGTTGCAGTAATGTCGGATAAACGTGGAGTAAGTAAATTGATCAAATTTATGAAAGATGCCATGGAAGCAGCTGGGCAGCGAAGTTAGATTTGGTCATTCATTAGTGTTTTAAGGGCTGCTCTGTTCCGGCTTGGTGTCATAAAGTAACACCTCAATTCACTATCATATAATTTGAGGGTGTCCAAGAGACAGTTTAAGTGACTGCTGTCATGCAAGATTTGTGCTGGAAATAGTTATAGCTATTAGTGCAGAACTGCCATTTATATTGCTGCTCTTGAAAGAAGAGAGACTCTTGCTTATGCAGTGGGACTGTTGTCGCATAGCAACCACTGTGCTGAAAGCTTAAAATCAGATGCTCCCTTGAAGTTCACTGTGCCCCGATAATGCTTAATTTATCTGGGCCTTGCACTGCCTTTATCACAGAAGTGACTGTCTTTATTAGTGTACTCAGTAATGTCTGTCATGTACATTTTCTTTTCTTTTTTCGTCAAGCTTAGAACTGTGCAGTATCGTGCATTTTTGAGCCCAGTTTCCTGGAGGTTGAGACCTTAATAACATGATTAATCACATTGAACCAAATTTGAGAGAGTAAGAGCTCAAGCATCATGAATGTGGTAGTAGAGGAAAGGCGGGCCTGCCATCCCTCATATGGTCAGGCAGTTATGCCTGGTCCTGTATCATTCTGCTTGGTGGCTGTTGGTTTGGAAGTGAACATGGATGGACCATTTGGCTAGCTGGCATGCCTGTTGCTCCTAATTAATGGTAGCAAAGGAAACCACAGATGGATGATATACGTGGGTATTTGAGAGTATTGTGGGCAGGCTGGGAAATTGGATAGAGAAGGAAACCAGTTCTAGTGAGAAACAAACTTTTGTTTGCTTAGTTGTTGCACTTGATACTCTGTGAACTATCTTATAAAGAAAGACTTGAAAGAAACTTGGGAAGATACAGAGAATCCTGACCTATAGGAATTGCTTTGAAATACACTTTGTATGAAACTAACATTTTCCCATCTCTTGAAACACGCTAATACATACTGAAGTGTATGTTCTCATGTTGATACTTGATCCTGAGAATGCCAGCATAATTCATCATCGTTTTTTTCAGTGAGCATGTTCATGTACTTGCCTGCATACAGGGTTTGATTTTAGATGTGCTGTGCTCAAATACAGACTTTGGTGTAAAACTTGCTTATGAAATGACAGTCTTCAGAGGTGCTGAAGAATCTGCTTCAATAACTGTTAATTAAATACCTACCTCAGCCAGGGCTTTGAATTGTTTATGATACCATGTACTTTTTAGAAGTGGGTAAATAACAGCATAAAATCAGTATTTAATACATATAAGTGAGGCTTTGAAAAAAGACCTTATTTCCTGTGTTAATAATTTAGGATCACCTAGATGCCGTTTTGAGATGGAACATTTTACTAGCACGGAGTTCCGTGTGGAGCATTATGTTGTGTTAACCTTTTGGTAACACACATAGTAACACAGACACACTGCATCTCCTGCTTGCTTTGGTATAGTAGTGATATAACCCAGGTCTCTTCCTCCTGCTTAAGTGGTTTGGATATACCAGACAGAAGTCGTCTAGACTGCTTGTATTAACTGACAGGAAGCCTTATACTGTTCACATTTTATGTACAGTATTTTCTGCATCTGTTTCACAGTTTCTTTCCTAAAGAACAGATTCTGACTTGTGGATAGATATTAAGATGTAGTAGGTTATTACTGCATAGGATTACATTAAATGTGGTAGGTTTTTAAACTGAGATGATATGCTGAGTAAATTTATTAAGTCCTCTACTTTTAGAATCTGTTATGTTAAGATTCTTCTGCATTCATTATGAAATTGAGTGATATTTATTGGATTTTATCTAGGCTTAGATTGAAATTAATTAAATTTACAATGTATTTTAACATTTTTTTAAATTAAGGAAAATTGTTTTCTGTAATGACTATATAAAATGGTCCTCTGCGTTTAATTGAACAGTTTTCTTTCTGGTGGCTTTTTTTGTCAGGATCTTATACTAAATAGCTGACATTCCTTCATAATTTCACAATTTACAAACAAAAGGAGGTATTAAACATCTCCTACCTTTTCAGTTTCAAGTAACGTTACTAAGCTCCAGTGGATTAATCATTGGATAGAAATAGTTGAAAAATGCAAAAGATATTACACTGCGGCAGATTTTTCAGCACTTTGTCAAACACTAGTTTCCAGTACTTAATCAGTGACTTCCATCACTGAACATGTATTTATGCATGCTATTAAAATAACTTCACTTATAATAAATTTTAGCCCAGTTATGGGTTGCCATCGTTTTATACTTAATTTTACATTCATTTTCTTAAAAAGAAGTGCAAATTAAAAAAATACCACTTGCTAATGACTATGTGAGAGACTTCAAAGTTTATCCAAATAGAGATGGATTCTGTGAATCTTAGTAAGTAGCTCTTACTTGCATGAGTCATCTGAAATGCTATTCTGTAAGTGTTGCAGAAACTTGCCCATGATAATTGACGTTTTTCTTGTATTAAAACATCTTCTTCTAACTTCGTATGTGAAATTTGCCTTGTGCTTTTGGAAGTTTAGATAACTTCCATCTTCTTCATGAGCTTCTAATGATTAGTTGCCTTTTCAAAGGTAATCTTTGCTTTCCTTTTTTTTTTAAACTTCATTACTTTCTCCAGTTAATTGCTGTTAGTTCACACAGTGTCTTTCCTTGGGAATTATAAAAGGTCCGTAAGGTTAGGAAGTAACATAATGAGCAGCAACAGGGGGATTTTTCTGTGTTCGTTCCAGGGCACTCAAAAGAGATGGTTACATTATGGGGAAGAGTGTAACTTGCATAAAACACTTAGATTTAGGCTTGATAAATGTGCGGTTTTCTTTACAGAAGGAATTCCAACCAAAATGTGTTGTTTTCTTCATATAAAATAGCTGAGTATGTGTGCAATGTCTCTAACATGTAAAATGAATGCAGCTTATGAGTGTTAGTGCCTGTTATGTCTCTTTTTGAGTTCAGCCAGAAACTGGCTTTAAGACCACCAGGAGCTTGAATCCTCTTAGTTGGATTTGCTGTGATAACTTGTGACTTTGGGGGGGTCAGAAGTGGGGATCCTGAGTTGGAGTGAGCATGGTAATGTTCATGTAAACACATGTTATGATCGTGCTACTGTAGTTGTGGTAGTCCAAGGGCATAGGTGAGAAGTTTGTAGATGGAGATAACACCTTGTACTAGACCAGCTATTACAAATACAATTTCAGGTGCACGAGCCCCTTGTCAGGTCTTGAAAAGAAGCAGTAAGATTGAAAGCGGTAAAGCATATTTTGAATAATTGCTCCAAGTTTCAGTAGAGGCTGGTCAAAAAGACCATCTGGAAGATAGTGTTTGAAGCAAGGGAGGATGCTAAGGAGAAGTGATAATGCTCATCTTCTGTGTGGAGCAGGAAGACAAAAACATTTGTTAGCTGTGTGGACATCAAAACGGAGACATTGTAGTGTACTCAAAAGTTTGATAGCTTTTTTTAATGTTTTATACACTTGACAGCTGAGCTGCTTTATACCTCCCTTTTAAGGGTTTGGTCTGAAGTTAGTCTTTGAATAGCAGTCTTTTAAGACATGCAAGGAATGTATTCTGTGAATAATAAGACATGCTCTTGGTGTCCAAGTTCATCATGTAGTGATTTACTTTTCCGTGGCTAACTTTGACAAATGTGTCTGGTACACTCAATGAAACATTCTAGGGGGTTCAGGAGTCTTGATCTTCTACTGGGGGGAGTACGTATTGTAATTGTGGTGATGTGTTCCCAGATGTTTGTTAGTCAGGGAAAATCTGCATCTGTTCAGTAGATGGTCTGCGGTGAATTGACTTCTCATTTCAGTGAAGTTGATGGTGAAAGTGAGGAAGTTGTTTGGAAGTGGGATGGTTTTGGAAAAATGTCTTTAAAATAATAATTTTAATTAGTAAAACCTGGTAATATAAATTTGTTCACTTTTTTATAGTGAAGCTACCTTTTATTATTTGGTTTCAGTTAGAAGTTCAAAAGAATCTATTAAATTTTATCTAAAGCTGTATTACCTCTGTGTGTTTGTTACAGTAATTTAGCTAACGATTTCACAAAATGCTTATATTTGTGGTTTAGGTAATTTTCGGTCTACTTAGTAAGGTTACTGAACATCTGAAGGAAGGAAACATCAATCGGCTGTTACCTTCCCCTTTTTACTTGTTGATTCTTACAAATAGAAAAATACATGGATGTTATGTAGAAGACTTGATTTACATGAAAATAAATTGTTCTGCTGAGAGCCCTCTTCAGAGATTTTTTTTTTCCTCTTCAGAGTTTTGACTGAAAGGTGGTGAGTAGCCTCACATGGTGGTTGATCTGTGTTTGAACAATGCATAACATCTACAAATGGAGTATTCATGTTCTCTAATGAGGCTAGAATGCCAGAGCTATTGTGAAAACTAGAAATGGTATTACTTGTTTGAAAACTTTCTTTTTTTGGTTAACTTTTATATTTGTATAGATAATATTCCTAATTTATTGTACAGAAAATGTGATCTTCCAAAAGTCTGCTAACTCTTTTTAAAGCGGTATTTTGATTATGTCAGGTTACATGTATGTAAAATAAGTAAATATTCTCATCATGGTTTGTGGAACATGATAAAAAGCTGTGACTTTCTGGAAATCTCTTAATTACTTTTTGCAGTTTTTTTAAGGTATGAGAGGTAGGCGGACAAGTTTGTATGTCCCTTAAGTAGTGATCATCTTCTGATTTTCTTTATTTTTGAGGCTTTGTTTATACTGTATTCTGTTGCCAGACGTTCCCATTGATACTCAGACATTCCCATAAAATCCAGTCAGTCCAACTCACCTGACATTGTTTAACACTCTTGTAATATCTAAATATGTTTTAATCGGATATGATCCAGCTACTCCTTCACTCCCCTGGCAGTACTTGGTTAAAAAGGAACAATAAAAACAAACCCTCGGGATGTGTGCTGTGGTCTCCTAGGGAGCTACATATCTTTGTTCTCAACTTCAGATGAAAACAGGGATGAAAATAGGTTTAATTCCTTTGGCAGAGACTTAAGACTTTTATAAAATGCCATTTGAGGCTTTCGATCCTGTGTGAGTAATTGTAACCTGACCTAATCATAAAAAATGTGTTGTAGAATGTTTATATGTAAAATTTTGGAAAATTATGTGGAAGTGTGTTTGCAAAATGTTTAGGGATCATCTCTAAAATTCTTAACATAGAAACAAATCACCTAATGAATCACAGTAAACAAAAATTGGGGTGGAGCTGATTAGATTCATTGCACTTGTGAAAGCTATTTGTATATTTGGCAGACTGTCATGAATGCATTTATTGAAAGAGACAGTACTGCTTTATAGTAATACATTTTAAATTTGTACACAATTTAAGTGAGGATTTGTAGCTGCCTTTTCTCTTAGGACAGATATTTTGACTCATGGGAAATGTCTTCAGAAAAAACAGATTCCTAATATCCGTGTTTAGATACCTATATAAATTTGTTGACTTAAACAGAATTCTGAGGCTTGGGGCTGTCACTGTTCATCACCTACTTTGGTAAATCATGCTGGCTGGGGCCTCTTGGCTTGAATCAAATAAATCCAGAATGGTGCAGGCAGGTGGTAGAGCACAGATATATTTTACCAGTATGTCCTTTCTGTTCAATTTGCTCTTATTTTTCATATCCACAGAGTTAAATGTTCAAACTCCATCTTTTAAATAAATGCAGATGGATAATATGTTTTGAAGGAACTTCTTAAATGATAAACATATTTAAATAATACTACATAAATATTTATTTCTAGGAGAAGCAGCTACAGCTGAAGTTTCCTCATCTTTTGTCATTCTGTCTATATGTACTCTAGTAGTACTGGTGATACTGCTTGCAAACTGTGTCTCCTGCTGTAAAGACCCTGAGATAGATTTCAAGGTAAGCATCTGAAGTTACAAATCTATATGCAAGTGGTATTCTTAGCTGCATTCTGATATGCAGAGTACTTACTTGATTGTTTGTGCTAATGCTCTGCAGTTATTGACACTTGAGTGTCACTGTACATTCTGTTTTCTGAAATAACCAGCAACTGTATTTCTACACGCTGTGAAATCTTGCTGCAACCCTTTAAGTACTTGGTCCATGCTGCAGTAAGGATCTTTAATGTCTTTTCAAAATCATTGCTAGCTATTTGGATCAGTAGTAAAAGTATACCCTTGAGACAATTTTGCTGTAGTTAAAGAACCTTTTTGTTTTTCTCTGCATATTCTTTTAATTTGTTAGTCTGCTGACAGGGTTTAGAACACTCCATATGAATAAGAATACTGAAGATACATATCCACTGTAGCAAAACTCTTGGGAGAAATTGTTATCATCAGAGAACGGCTACTTTTGGAACATCGGTTATTGATGTTCCTAAAATTGAATTTTGCTCTCATTTCTAAATCGAGAATATTTGGCCTTGGCAGTTCATGGTAATTCATTGAAAGCCAGGGATAGCACTGAAAGTAAAAAAAAAAAAAAA
>VZSC01017418.1:27481-56582 GCA_013398225.1 Steatornis caripensis | reverse complement strand
AAAAAAAAAAAAACCGATCTGAAAAACCCACAAAACCAAACACCCCAAACAAAAACAACACCGAAACAAAGCACCTCTTTTTGTTATTACTTGATACTTTAGTATCTTTAAATCAGTAATAAATTGAAAATAAGGAATAGAAAACTAGAAATCTGTCGCTGTTCTTAGAAAAAAGGGAAGCCTCCTTAACGTTGCTTATTCAAACTAAAAGAAATGTCTTAGTGCTAATTTTAAAACAAAGATCAACTTGTTTACTAAGATTTTTTTTTTCAGGAATTTGAAGATAACTTTGATGATGAAATAGATTTTACACCTCCAGCAGAAGATACTCCATCTGTTCAGTCTCCAGCAGAAGTGTTTACTCTTTCAGTTCCCAACATTGCTTTACCAACTCCCTCCCAGTTTCCATCTCGTACAGGTGAAATACTGCTTTTAAATGGAAACCCAAAAGGAGGCAATTTCAGTGTCAAAAGTGGAGTGTAGCTGATTATGTTGGACTTTACTATAACAAATTAATTGCTACAAACTTAGATAAACTAAGTAAATATATTTCATACAGTATAGGATAAAATGTGAAATATTACTTCAAAAATGTTAACTTATGACAGGATGCGATGTAAGGTAGCTTAAGAGAATGAAACTAGCTTAAATAAACCTCTCTAGAGTACTTTAATTATGCCTCTATATACTTAAAGGATTTGAAGTACTCTAGCATGTTAGTGACTTCTGATCTTTAGTGGTTTTCTTCATGGCAAAGTTGTAATTGGGTTTTAGCCATTAGCCTTAAATGGAAGCAAGAGTGAATCTCTTACTTGATAGCAGTGCTACTGTTTCAGCTGCATCGCTTTCTTAATGTCACTGTAGACTTTTCATGCTGTAAATGTGATACTGGTAAGACGGAGCATTAGATTTCTTTTCCCTGTGTGAAAAGTTTGTGGAACGTATTCTTTAAAATACAATTTTTGTAAAAGGAAACTTAAGCATCTTAAATATTATGACCGTAGTTTAGCGTAAAGTAGTTATTCTCGTACTGTAATACTTCACATAAAATTATACATATATTGCTTGTGTTGCTTAATCATTAGATGTTCAGCGAGGCTTCTAGTAAAATTTATGTACCTACAAATTTCAAGAAACTGTCAGTGTGCCTTTAAGACAAAAGAAATGTTATTTGTCAGTGTTTTAATGAGTGAGGGAGAATTACCTGTGAGAAATCTTGTCAGCTTTTCTACATTGCCAAAATTGTTAAAACTGTACTTTCTATCACTAGAAGTTATTTTGCCAGAAGTAAGGCAGTGTACTTGAGTGAGGGACCCTGGTAAAAATGTAGTTGTACTGATCCAGCCTTCTCAGTGCTTAGGAGCATGTTGGCAGTATATTATACAGCTATAGCTGTTCCAGTAAAATAATAGTGGTGTAAATGTGGTTTATAGAAATAAAAATGTGGGTTAGAATTCTCAGTCAGACAAGTAGTAATGATGGAAAGTTTTTGTGTGCATCTGTTTATTAGTGTTCCTAACCAATTAGACAGTAGAGAGATAAACGCTACTGAATCTCTTTTCTAGTAGAGAATCTACCATTGTTGCTGTCCACCCTCTGCCAAGAGCTGGGTCTTGTTTTCTGTCGTTTCCCTCTCTGGGCTTTTTATGCGAAGTATTTTTAATTGGAAAATGTCCTCCTTCCAGATGGTAGCTGTAAGTAGGGCAGTTGGGCTGAAGACTAAAGCAGTTGAACCTGTTGTCTTAAAATGGTAACGTTTATAGTTACATAGAGAGTTAAGACATACAAGTGATGAGTATTGTCTTGGCTTTTGTATTTTTATTTACACAGGAGACTTTTTGTAAGTAGGTTATTTGAGGTGTAAGTTGGTGAAGAGTCTAGAGAACAAGGCTTATGAGGAGCGGCTGAGGGAACTGGGGTTGTTAAGTCTGGAGAAAAGAGTCTTGGGAGACCTTGTCATTCTCTACAACTATCTGACAGGGGATTGTAGCAAGGTGGGTGTCAGTCTCTTTGCCCGAATAACAAGCAATAGGACGAGAGGAAATGGCCTCAAGTTGTGCCAGGGGAGTTTTAGATTGGATATTAGGAAAAATTTCTTCACCAAAAGGGTTGTCAAGCACTGGAACAGGCTGCCCAGGGAAGTGATTGAGTCACCATTCCTAAAGGTATTTGAAAGAGGTGTAGATGTGGTGCTCAGGGACATGATTTAGTTGTGGAGCTGGCAGTGCTAGGTTAATGATTGAACTCTGGGGTCTTAAAGGTCTTTTCTAACCTAAGTGTGTCTGTGACTCACTCTACCCCACTACAGGGTACTACACTTTGTATTAGAATTAGAACTCAGCCTTTTTGTTTTCTTACTGAATGTATTGAAAAATTAAAAGTTTGCATTTCATAAGAAGAGTAACTGTGTTTTTGTAGGGGTTGTATTCTAGTATGGTTTAGAAGCTGGAGCTGAGAAGTTTCACTTGAGTGCTGTTGTCATGCTACCTTCTTACTTTATCTATGTCTGACTAGGTTGTGCTGCTTAGTTGGAATGTATGCACATAATTGGGAATAAATATTGTAGCAGCTTGCATGATTTCCTCAACCAGTTGATAACTGTGGCCATCTGAGTGGTTTGATATGTGTTACATTTGTTTCGTTGTTTTTTACAGATGGATCAAAGTCTCAAGTTGCTCGTCAGAGTCTAAACTACATCCAGGAAATTGGAAATGGCTGGTTTGGAAAGGTGAGAAGGATTTTTTTTTTTAAATGTTGTATTGCAGTTTCAGTCTTATTCCTAACTAGGCTACTGTATTTCATTTAAAACAGTACTCTAAAAAAAAAAGTAATACCATAAGAAGAACTGAAGTTGAAATTAAATGGTTCCTTGCATGCACTTTTTGGTTGTAATCACAGTGTTAATCAGTGCTTCTTTAATTTACATGTAGTTTCTTACCAGAGTTACTTACTAGGTAGACATTTTACTTCAGTGGATCTGAATTAATACATTCCTGTTGTCACCAATTCTTTCTAGGAAAAAATATTAAGTAAATAAGTGGTCTTCACTAGAAAACAAGTTTTCTGAAAATTGATGTGTAAATCAGTTATCAACATGTGTTAAATATGGGTGTTTAATTATCAAAGCTCTGCATGCATTGACAAAAAAGCCAGAAAATCTTTCTTACAGCATGTTTTTAGCTGTTGTTTTTCCTTGCAGGGGAGCTCCACATTTTTCTTCCCTCTGATTAAAGACACAATGGTTATCTGTTTTCAGGTTCTGCTTGGAGAGATCTACACGGGCACTAGTGTGGCAAGGGTAATAGTGAAGGAGTTGAAGGCAAGTGCAGGTCCCAAGGAGCAAGAACAGTTTTTAAGAAATGGAGAACCGTATTAGTAAGTAATGTTTCACAAGTTGGTTAACTTATACACTTCATGCTACTGCATATGAATTATGGATGTTTCTTTTGTTCAGTGTTATTGTCTCTAATTGCCCTCCCTTATAACTGAAATGTGTGTCTTTAACAAATGAAATAGTCAATCCGAAGTTAACAAAAGTTGAGTTTGCTTAGAAGTAAAAATAACCTCTTGGCTTAAATGTGTTTGGTAGTTATTGTTCATGACTGGATAACACACTTGGTTTGATGTATCAGATTTTTTTCCACAGCTGTTTGGAACAAACTCCTGATGTTGCAAACTAACCTTATGCCTCATTACTTGCCTCTGAGAACTGAGGTTTAAATCCTGTACTTGGCTTTCCTGTTAGAAGCAGGGGAACTGGCAACACTTTGTCTACTATCAGATACACATTAACTTCTTTAAAGTTCCCTATTTCAAAAAATTAAATGTGACGTAGTGATAAAAACTAATGTTGTTCAGGTAGCTTGCAAGGAGGCTTGTGCACACAAAAAACCCCCAGAATTACACTAACTTCAGTCCAGTAGTGCTCTACAATTGAGAAATCATTGATCTGACTGGAAATGCCAATAAAACAGGATTATTTGGTGTTTTCTTCCTCTTGTGTTATGCTTGGAGGCTACTCACTTCTAGGGGTTGAGCCTTTGTATGTTAGAAAGGTATTTGGTATATTAAAGGGAGTGTAATTTTTCTTCCTGTGTTTTGGGAATAGTGAGAATTCTCTGAAGAGCTAACTGCCACAAGTTAATGTTTGTAGATGTCTGGAAGAGAAAGGCATGTTGTAGTTCACTAGACATACCTCATAGTGTGATTTACCTTGCCTGAATACTCTACAAGTGAGCGGTCATAGAAAGCTTTCTATTCTTAATGCTTTCTCATGTCCTAGTTGTAGTTGCATTTATGCTGAAATTGTTGGCAGTTACTAGAAGAAGAAATCTCATACCTTCTGCTGCATTGGCACAAGTGTTTTTGAAGCAGTTTAGAAAAAGTAATTGATCTGGCTGGGAACTAACCTGGCTAAAAAAAGGTTTAGCTTTTAGCCAGATCAGTTCCTCAGTGTAGTTCGTGAACCAGCTGCATGCACTTATTTTTGGTATAAGGGATGGTGGGAGGATAGGTGTGACTTTCTTGTGGCAGTGCTGGCTTTTGTGGTTTTGAGAGCCTCTGAGTTTCAGCTGCTCTCAATGATATGCTGCTGCAATAGAAAGGAGATAAAAAGGTGCAAATGGATTCTATGGCTTTAGCTACTTGCACCTTCTGTTTGTGATGCCCCTCGCGTCCAGTTTTGTGTTGAAACTTCTGGTGGGATTTCACTGGGGTGCATTATACTGCAAATAATGTATACTGTGATTTTTCTGACTTTAACTGTATTTTTCACTCCAGCATTCTTCAGCATCCAAATGTTCTCCAGTGTATTGGGCAATGTGTCGAAGCCATTCCTTATCTCCTAGTTTTTGAGTTCTGTGACTTGGTAAGTGCGCTTAGACAAAAGGCTGCAGTTGTTTTTCCATTGGTGTAAATTGTATGTAGTGTATTTACTGCCCTTCACTCATAAAATTATTCTTTTTCTTTCTGGAAAGTTTTTTGAATAACCAGGATTTCAGAAGACTGGCTTTTTTTGTTTTAGAGGCAGACCACAAGTGTAATTTTTTGTTTCTATTCTTTTCACTTCATCATGTAAATTCTAGGTGCTTGTGGAATGTTCTGAAGAGGAAAATAGCTGTTTGTTCTTTGATAACGGAATTACTAGTCTCTTTCAGTCTGCATACATCATGTAACAGGGAGCTTGGAGGGGAAAGGAGGTCATAGAAGGAAGCTTTTTTTTTTTCCCAGGATCACGTGCACAAGCTCACATCACATCCTACGTTCTGTTTGCTGTCTGTGCAACCTTAGTGTGCTTTTATTACCGTTTCTATGAAAATATGAAAATGTTAATTGAGGAAAATTGAGAAAATAATTTACTCCCTTCTGCCTCTCTGCTTCCAGAGTGCCTGAATTTTACCCATGCTGTGCAGGTTTGGGCTAAAATGCAATGGTGGGCTCACTTGTGGAATCAGTAAAGTGTATTCTCATAGCTAGAATTTTCAGGATCATCCTATTCTCTTCCTGTTCCTTTCTGTTTCTGTTTTCTTCTTTTCCCTACTTTCTTATCCTTCTTTTTGTTCCCTTCCTGCCTCATGCAACTGCCTTATGCTTCCTGAACACCAAAAGAAATGCTAAGAGCACAGTGAAGGATGTTCTCACTGCTTTCTGGTCTGCTATTAGTGCCACAAAGGCCACTGAAGATGGGAAGGATGGTAGCTTGAAAACCTTACTCGGGCACTACATTCCTGGGGATGCGGTGTAATTTACATAAATGCTGTGAGAAAAGAGGCGGTATGCATGTATAGAAGCTTTGAACTGTGCCCAGCATAGACAGAGTCTTCAGAGACTAAAATTTGGATACGGTGGTGAATCCATGGTCTGGAAAGACTTGAATGGCTTTGTTGTAGCATAAGACATTATTAAAAAACAAACAAATCCGGAACTCCAGGTGGCTATCTAGACATTGGCTCAGTAGTTGCTTTTAAAGTTTGCTGTCTAGGTACCATTTGAAGCAGAGCTCCTTGGAAAATGTCAAGATAAAAATGAATTCAGAAGTGCACTTGTGTTATTAAGAAATAAGTCTTTCAGAAGTAAAATAGTGTGCATTTATAAAATTCAGCAAGATCCTTTTTTACCAGCTTCACTACTACAGAATTTTCCTTTAAACTCAGGTGCACAATTATGGTTCTAGTTGCATCAGTTGGCTCAAGCAATTTAAATCAGAATTAACATGAACTTTTGAGTTTTCTTGAGAAACGTCAGTTAATCTGTGATGTTAAGTAACCAGATTTTTCATTACTGTTTTGCTCAAATTTATTAGCCGTAGTAAATTAATGAGGCAGAAGTGCTGATAAAATCATTCTTTTTTAAATGGAAGAAATGCCTGAACTTTTAAAGTGACTGATCAAAGTGAAATGCTCTGATTTTGCTAAGAATTATATAGTAGGTGCCTAAGGTTAACCAGATAATGGTTTTTATAGTCTTTCAGTATGTAGAAATAGAATAATACTTACTGATTTTTAAACCTGCTACTCAAATTGGAGGTTCTTTAAAAGGACCCTTGAAAGATAATTGCATTTTATGAAGTCTAACAGATATGCATCCAAATCAGATTTAATTGCTGCCATGTTTTTAAATAGTTATGCTATTTAATTCAACTTTGTATTTGAAGATGGAGTAACTTTTAAAGATTGCCCTACTTTAAGTATACAGGAAAAAAGTAATATCCTTGTGTGATGCCTGATGATTAATGCCAGAAATTGTTATGATCCTGCAGAGTAATCTGGAAAGGATTTTACTTAAGGGGATAAAATAGATTTTCACTTTAACTGGGGGCAGTAAGCTTGACAGCCAAAGAGGTAGTTTTATAAATTCAAATGTAGTTAGGTAATTTCTTTGGAATGGAAAATAAATGTCTGTGCTGATTTCTATTCCAAGTGAACTAAAACTTGTTTTTAGAAAATTATATATTATAGTGAGTTAAACATGGCTTTCATACTGAAAGTCTGGGTCAAAGAGTTCTTACTTTGTAGAGCTGACTATCTCCTAGACATCACAGTATTTTATTCACTGTGCACACAAATGTGCAGGGGCTAGGCAGACAAAACAGTGTTCACTTGAATAGTTTTATGCAGAGACTGAGATGAGTACAGTAAGTTTGCTCAGTGTCACCGCATGTCACTAATTCTTGTTGTAATCCCAGGGGCTAGTGTGGGAGGTAGCAATACTGGAGTGAGGGGAGAGGAGAGACGTGAATGAAGCCAGAAGGTATCATTTGGAATAGAAGGTATGGCTAGATAACTTTTTTTAGTAGACAGATCTTTAGCGGAGTGTCAGTAGGCTGATATTCTAGAAGCTGCTTTTTATCACTGTGGCTAGGGTGGCAGTTACTTGAATTTTTCAGGCTTTTAGTAAGTGATCTCAAAAGCTGATAGCTTCTTTTGTACGTCTTTTTCTGAAATTGGGGAAATTGGGGGGTATGGAGGTGCTTCAAAAACACACAGGAGTTGGATTCTTCAGCAGAAAGACCATAGGGGCAGACGTAGTTGGAGTGGTTGACTAAAGGTTCTAGTGTCTGTGGTGACTATATATTGTTCGAATGGGAAGGATGAGAAACATATTCCTGTTTTGCTAGCAGTAGTATGATGCCATGCTGAAGCTCTTTACCTTGTGTTACTGGTGTTGTGTATGTGTATACAACAAAGAATAACCTTGGTTTAATGCCTTGTACTTACGTAATTAAGAATTCGATGGCTAAGAGAAAAGCTGGCAAATGTCAGCTGTGTTGGATTGGAAATTTAAATGTCTTCAGATGACAAGTTCTGAGACTCTTCTGGCAATGTAGACCTCATTTTGCAAGTTTGGCATATTAAGTAATAAAAAATGTGGCTATTCTACTGACCAATACAGTCTGGAAGGTACAGTGGTGGTTTTCTTCATACTCCTTCAAATTCATAGCCTGTCACAGCACGTCCCCCTTTTGCAACTTCTCTTAACTAGGATTCATAGCCTTTTTAGGGCCACTTGACCTTGCCTTGGCTGCTCAGGCAGCCCTGTTGGATTATCACTTCCCGGGGTTCTTGGTACTGGAAGGTCTTGATCAGAGGCACTGGAAACTGTAGCACAGAGATGCCAGAGGTAACTGTAATGGTAGCAACGCTGGATGTTACGCAGTCTAGCTTGTTTTCTTGGCTGTATAAACTACTGACATATTTCTGTTACTTGAGATTGCTTGGTTGTATATGCAGTAACTGTATTTGCTAACATTTAGCCTATTTTATAATGAAATCCAAGTTGCTCTGTGTCCCTTGCTCTGCAGGGCTGGGCAAGAAGCAAGAGAGGTCAGTTGAACATAAGTGATTCAAAGCTTTTCAATCCTAATTTTCCTTTGCTTGTGTTAAAATTGTTTGAAAAAGGGTAAATATAAAAAGAAATGCTCAAAAAGTTCTTACCTGCCCCCTGTATTAGTTTGCTTCGCATGTTGGTGCAGTCTTCTATGAATAGTTCACTGTTAAACGTTGTAGAATGATGCCAGGTTAAAAATAGTGGTAACTGGCTTATTAAGTTTAATATATTACTCAGCCATCTGTGGCCAGCATTTTGTCAGCACAGCAAATCCTCTAATGGATTGACATAATTTATGAGTAAAGGAAAGTTATTCAAATGTGGAAGTAGCACGTGTATTGTGAGGTTGACTTGCCTATCAAATTCTTACAGAAATTCTTTAAGACTTGCAATTCCCTGAGCATATGAGATCAGCAGGATGCAGTGTTTCCCTAGAATGCCCTGTAGCTTGCTTTAGGGATGTTGCTGTTAGTGGAAAATGCCTGCTTGAAGTGGTTGGTTCTTTCTTTTGTTTGGGCTTTTTCTAACTACTGCCACTTGAAAGCACTATCTTCAAATCAAAAAAGAATCTTTGCAATAAAATCCTCTTAACCAAAGCGTTCAACAAATCTGTTAAATAATCACAGTCAGTGTCAACATGAGGCAAATAGTAGATATCAGTGGTGTGTGGCTTAAAAGAAAAAAGGGGAGTTAACAGTTCACAACTTCAGAAATCATGTCGGTGTTCAAAGACTTTGTGCTCTCAGAACTGTTTAATATTTCTTGAACTTACATATGCTAAACAACTTTCTGAAGGTGTAGGTGCTCTATATGATATACCACTTCGAGACATTTTAATTGTAGTGACTGCAGGTACTTACACTGCAAAGCAGTGTTGGAGCGGGGAGGCAGGGGTAGTATTTTTAGTTGTCTAAGAACTTCAAAAGGGACAATTATGTGGTATTGTGTGACTTGGCAGGTAGCTTTCCCACTTGGTAGAAAGTGTTCAGTAGACATAATTTCATAACCTCTTTACGCTTTTAAAACCCTGTCATCAGTACCTACTGGTTTAAAAAGTCTTGTCAGCTATTTGTTTGGGTGTTCATATAAATCAAATGTGGAATTTGCACACAGAAGAAAACTGCTGAAGAGTACTGCACATAAATACACCCCTGGCTTCTGGCTGTTACAGAGAAAAGGTGTATTAAGACTTACTTACAAAGATGGCTGAACTGATCCTGGCTAGAACTGAGGATAGGAGGAAAGGTGAAACCTGGTTCTTCGTGGAGTCACAGGAGAGGAGGAAAGAGACAGAGTGGCATAGGAAGGTGGAAAGTGGAGCCTTTTTCAAGCATGATTATTGAGCTTCTTATATTTAGGTATCTGAGCAGTGAATTTTGCAGAACTGCTTATTCAGATATGTATAACCTTTGATATTTACTGTGTTAAAAATTCTGTCCAATAAAAGGCTGTTTTGTGGCTCAAAATACTATGGGAATAGTATTGATGTATTGCTATTCTCTGCCTGTAGGCAGGGAAGCATCACAAGATAATTCAGGCTAGCAAGGAGCTCAGGAGATCTCCACTCCAACCTCCTGCTCAAAGCAGTGTCAACCTGAGGTCAGACCAGATTTCTCAGGTCTTTGTCTAGTTTGATCCTGAACACATCCAAGGATGGAAACTGTGCAGTATCTCTGGGCAACCTGCGCTTCTACTCAAGTGTCCTTGTGTGGGAAATGGTTTTCCTTATGCTTAGTGTGAACTTCCTGTGCTCAACTCGTGCTTATTGTCTCTCATCCTCCCTCCATGCTCCACAGTAAACAGCCTGCCTCAGTCTGTAATAAATAATGTCATATGTACTGGACAGCTGCTATCAGATGCTCACAAAGTCTTCATTTCTCCAGGATGAATGAGCCCAGTTCCCCCAGCCTCTCCTTCCTCATGGTGAAATGCTCTGACCCCTGACTGTCTTGGTGGCCTTCTACTGAACTTCTTCCAATTTGTTGTTTTCTTTTGGGGCAGCCATTACTGGACGTGGGATCTAAATGTGGTCTAACATGTGCTGAGTGGAAGGGCATGATCCTTCCCCTTGGTCTACCGGCTGTGGTTCTGTTGAGGCAGCCCAGGAGGCTGCTTGCAGTCTTTGCTGCCAGGGCATACAGGTAGTTGATGTTCAGCTTGCTCTCTACAAAGATCCCCAGGTCCTTTCCTGCAGCACTGCTGCCCAGCTGGGTAGTCCTCAGTCTGTATTGTTGCAAGGGATTTTTTCCTTCCCAGGTACAAGATTTTGCATTTGTCCTTCTAGAGTTTCATAAGGTTCCTGTTGGATACTTCTTCCAACCTGTCCTGGTTCCTCTGGATGGCATTCCAGCACTTGAGTGTATTCATTGGTCCCTCCTGCCAAGTTTGGTATAAGCAATGTCCTTTTAAAGCAATACCAAAAAAACCCCTAGTTTATATTTTTAACCTTGATTGTAGCCTTAATTAGAGTAGAATGGGAAAATAGAACTGATGTATTTCAAGGTGCCGCATTTAACACAAGTTGTATTTCCTACAAAAATGTGTGCCTACCTGAATCATTTAGTAAATAAGGGATGCTACACAGCGCTGCTGCTACTAATGCATTTTAACATGCAGAAGTAATTCCCTGGTGAGTTTCAGGCATCATAGGAATTTAATCCACCTGCGACTAACCCTAAGGAACAAGTTGCTGTTTTAATGAATGACAATTTTGGAGAATTTGGATTTCTTCAGGCACTTGCTGCCACCTAGAGTCAGTTAAGCTCGGTGTTTTGGACTCGGTTATATACGTTAGGGTGTGTGGCTGGGAGGGAACCCGTGTGTGTTACGGACACTGTTGGTGTCATAGTTCTTTGGAAATCCACTCTAGTAAATCTGCTCTGGCAGGGTATAAAGGGGTGTGTGTTTATATATAATGTTTATACATATATACATGAGCCAGTATGATATTAAAATTGTTAAGTCAGAAGAATCAGGAAACATTTAAAAATGTAATTCTGTAGGATGCAAATATGTAAATGTTACCTAATTAGCAGCTAAAAACAGGATAACCAGAATGTAATGAAGGTTTCTATAACATTAAACAGTATTAGAAGTTATGCATGCTTTCTCACAAGGTGGTACAGCTGCTGTAGCATAAGTAGTACGTATAAAGCAGATGAAGATACAGTAGTTGCTTGTGTGTACTGTAGAATTTATTCATGTTTTAAAAAATTAAAATGGAGTTGTTTTACATGGGAGTACTGTCGTCTTTTAAGTAGACTGTCTGTGCCATTGCTTCTTATTTTATTAAATATAACCCACATTTGTGATTCTCCAGCTGTCACTGCACTGTTAGATTTTAATACACCACGCATACATCTACTGCCTGAACTAATAGAATTGTAAATTGTCATCGTCAATTAACCACGTTAAGGAGGAATGAGATGCTTCAGTTATAGCTCCATAATGTACATGAGCACCAGAGAAACAGGAAGTGTAGTGATCTTCTGTCTTCATCAGAGCACTTTTTAGCCAGTGCAGAGACTGCCTTCTTGTCTGGTCAGTCTCCAGACTTCCCTTCAGTCTCCTTCCTAGCCCAAGATTTAGGCAGACAATGGACACAGCCAGTTACAGCCCAGAATGTTACGCTGGTGAAACAAGTTGTGATGTATTATGTTGTGCAATCTCAATACAAAAAAAACACCCTCTGAAATATTTTACTAAACTTACAGAAAGTCTATATTTTAAATAAGAACAATACGCGTGCTATGTTCAAAGTCCAAGTGTGAAAGTTGGAACAATAATGGTGTGAGAAACTTGTTCCCTTTCTTTGCTTGGATTCACTTACTATAGTCTTGCTTTTCCTGTGAATGTTTGACAGCTTTCAGTTATTTTTCCTATATTTCAAAGCTGTTCTTCAAATAAAGTGCTTCTGTGTGCTCATTAATTATGTGCCTGTTGCTCAGCTTTGCCTATGTTCAGTAAAACTGCTGCCATCCTCTGAATTCTTCGGCTGGAGTGCGATGTATTACAATGCTTTTTGTATCTAAAGCTCTGGTGAGCTGGCCGTGCCTGAAACCCTTTTCTCTGGTCTCTCCCTTCCATCCTCTTGCAAATTCCAGACAGTTTTCCTGATTGGAGCACTTGAAAACTCTCATCATTTAAAACCAGAAGCTCACCGAACTCTGTTTTTTTAATGGAAAATATTACTGTATGACAGATTTTATGTGGCAGTCTGATCTAGAGTGTTAGTTGCTAAATGATTTGATTAAAAACCCTTAAAAGGACAATACTATCTGCCTTAGATCACTTCTGTAAGAATCCTTATGGAGACTGGAAACTTGATATTTTCTATTAAGTACAAATGTGGTTAATAAGTAATATGGTTAGTTGGTTCTTCATAAAATATTTTTCAGGTTCAACCAACATACAAGGCTAATAAGTATTTTCAACTTCTTTTACAGGGTGACCTAAAAACATATATCTGCAATGAGCAGGAACACATTAAAGGAGATTCACAAATAATGCTGCTACAGAGAATGGCGTGCGAGATTGCTGCTGGACTTGCTGTAATGCATAAACATAATTTTGTGCATAGGTATGCTTTCCAGATAAACTGCTTTTATTTATTATGCACTCTAAAATTCATCTAGATATTTTCATTAAGATCTGTGTGTACTGAAGATTGTGTTGTAACAAACTTGCGTCTGACTTGCATATCCTAAGTCATCAAGGTGTGATGCTTATGAAGATGCTAATTTAACTGCAGTGGTGTGGTGTCACAGTTCTCACCTGGCAGAAAGCTGATCACCTACTTTTTAGTTTGCAGCCCATAGAACACAACCTACTGCTGAGTCAATCCAGAAGATGTAGTTGTCTGATTAATTCTTGGCCAAGTTAAATTTGTTTTGTTAATGGAGGGGGTAGGTATGTTAGAATTTTGTTAGAATGAATCTTACCTGCTGTGTATTTTTTATAGATGATAGCAATTTAGAACTTCTGTTTGGTAATCTGTTACCTGTGTTACTAAAAATGGAAAAACATTAAAAAACACTGCCTTTCTAACGCAGTAAGGGAGAAAGTGACTTTAGATGAAAAATCTGGCTGAAGCAGGTGTTCTCTCACCAAGTTATTGTTCATGTAACTTTTTAATCTTTAGTAATGGAGGTAGATTGGGAAGAAATCATAATGGGAAAACAATCTTGTTTCAGTCGGGGGAGAAATGCTAGATTTCTTTTTTAATTAAAGTTAATGAAATCAATACTGGAAGAATAGCAGTAGTAGTAAAAGAGTGAGGAAAATATATTAATGAAACTAATTGCTGAGAAATATGCCAACATTAATTTTTTTGCTTTAAATGCAAAGGTGTTAAGGAACTGGAAGACATCAACCTTAGACTTGTAATGACTAAAATATGAAAGAGTACTTGCTCCCCAAACATGGCTTACCTGATGAAACCTTGGATATCACAAGATAGTTTAGTTTATTTTGGTTTTATGTTGAGTCTGTCTGTTCTTTGCTGTAGAAACAGCATCTGCATAATCCTTTTCAGCAAGTTAGGAACCTGTTCTAGAGCTTATCAACCCACATCTTGTTACATAGAGAAAGCGGAGATCTTCTGTTCAGGGAGAAGCTGAACTATTAAACTGAAGTCTTAAAAGGTGCAGATGTAAAATGACAGCAAAACCCCGAGAAAACTCCGAAGCCTGAACTCGGCTGGTGGCTGATGGGCAGAGCTAGTCTTCTAACCCATTTAACAATTTCGAATGCCTTGAATGTAGTACCAAGTGTACCTGTCAAACTGAGTGGTCGCTCTTTGTTGTATTGCAGCGGCATGGCTCTGTAGGTATTAAATTTATCAGTAGGTTTTCAGTGAAATACAATGAAACTTGACAGATAATAATTCTGTGGATCTACAAGATGCTCATTGTAAATGTTTACTTCTAGCAACACTATTCTGATGCTGTCAGAGTAAGTGGTGAAGCTCCAGCGTTTTGTTGTTAGTGGTAAATTCAAGCAGCCAAAATTTTATTTGCTCTTCCAGGATATGTATTTAAATAGTAGAAAACCAGTTGGAAAGCTTCGAGGTGTACTTGATGATTACAAATCTGTTTCTGACCTGTGTGGTTCAATGACTCTGGAAAGGAAAACCCTTTCTTCTTCCTTTGAAGTAGGGAAACTGTGGCTTTCAGACTGTTTGTACTTCAGAGACTTTTTTTGAAGTCACACAGAAGCAATGGTAGGGTTCTTCCAGTGCACTTAATTGTCAGGTACCCTTCTGTGAAACTGAGAAGCGAAATATTTAAGCAGTTAGTCTGTGGAGCTCTCTGCTGTCACTGCTGCAGTTCCATAGGAAGCATGCAGCTTCATTAAACTTGCATAAATTTCTGAGTTTGCACTATGGGCTTTCTAAAACAGCTTCTTGGTATTATTACAGCAGCACTGCTGGCTACAAGTACTTGTGCTGTGGTTTATGGTGGAAACTGGAATACTCCTGTGTGTATTCAAGAACTTTTTTGTTTGTTTATTAAAGGACTTCTATGAAATACATTACTCCTTATGATGGTCTTTTTCAAAGACTGTCTAATTCTAGTTCATGTGTAATGTATGGTTTTGTTATTTAGAGAAACTTAACTGTAGGTGTAAGATACTACTAGTTGCTTAGTATCATATTGTAAATTGTAAAGTATTTAAACATGATCTGAATTGTAGATAGATATTGCTCATTACGATTAAAATGCAAGATATGCAATGACAGGTGTTAGGTAAAGAGGGAGGTATGTCACACTAGCATGTGAACAGCCTAAGTAATGTACATCATAGGATTATTAGTAGAATGAAATAATTGCATATAAATTCTGTGTGTAGTCTGAATGCTTAAGAGTATACTTCTGTAGAGAAGTGACTACATTTCAACTTTTTCGTAAAGGACAGCGTAATAGTCTAGGGTTTTTTGTATAAAATCTTTAAATCTGATTGCCTTGTCACCGTGTTTAGTTTTATCTGGGTTCCAGAATGCAGATTCTGCTCAATTACGTGGCTCTAAACTGATTCTCTTTTAAAAATGTGGGAGGGCCTAAGGGCAATCATATCCTTGTGGCCACAAAACAAGTCTTGTTCAATAAGTCTGCTTTAAGGAGAGACCCTGTCAGTGTGTGTTTGTTCTGAAAGTGATGAGTGTTTATATGGAACTATGGTGTCTGCAATATTCCAGTGAGATATGGGATCAATTGTTGGCTTACATAGGTTTTAAACCTTAATGGAAATGTAAGCAACAAGAGAACTATCTTTAGTTGGGATCAAAATTGTACTTAGGAAATTAATCTCCCCAGTTTACCGTGACTGGGTTTGCATTATGAGTTGGTCTTCTGGAATGCATGGACTGGTTTAATTTCTTCCAAAGAGAATCAGAAAGGTAGCTTCAGGAGCACATCTTTCTTGCCACCTAGTTTGCTTCAACCTTCAGTAGGATTTTGGTCTATGGGATCAGACTACAGCTCACGCGAATAAAATTGCTGAAGTGTATATAGTGTGGATGTTGAATCCCTAGCACTAGTTGTTTCATATTACTGATCTGCTTCTGTTATGGCCTGCTAGTTGCTACTGTAACCTATAATCATGCATAAGTCCTTATGTTTTTGGTTTTTAAGAATTTTGAATTTTGTTGGCTTTCAATTTGATACTTTAAGCTGTGACCTGCCTGTTGTAACAAGTGTTAACCCACTTGTCTTAATTTGCATTGAAGACTTCCTGGTTTGGTCTCATTATTTACTTGTTTGCTTTTTCAGTGACTTGGCCTTACGGAATTGCTTTCTTACATCTGATTTAAATGTCAAAGTAGGAGATTATGGTATAGGATTCAGTAGATACAAGGTAAGTTAATCTAGTAATGTACAACTTTTTTTAAAGGACTTGGGGCCTAAGGTTATAACAAACATCCTGTAAAGTTACAAACTGATACTAGATTGTCCTTTATTTGAATAATTGACTTTCCAAGTATAACTGGCAAATAACCATAGCAAGCTCATGTAACAGAATAGATGATCTTTTTAGAGATGAGTGTTTATGCTTGTAGAAGGAAGCTTCTGGTTAAATCCATCTTTTTTAGGTTTCAAAAATAGTAGTCCTAAAATAGGCACAAATTCCTTCTAAGGAAGGGAAAATTCAAATTTGTTAATGAAAATGTTCAAAGTATTAAAATATATCAAGAAAGTGAAAAATTTAAGACATTAGTTAAAAACATTGTCTGAGTACCAAGCCTTAAACAAAAAGTTAGCATTCGGTTTTTCTATTACATAGTGAACAGTGAATGCTTTTCTTCTATAGCATTGTTCTCTGCTACTTGGGAAAAATGGGATTAACTTTTTTAATTCTAATTTTTTGCATAGAGATCACATAAAACCGTATTAAGGAAAGGAGTGTTAGCTTCTGGAAGTCGATTCGATGTTTGTTCAGTCTTTTTCTGTTGTTTTTTTAATCAATAATTTAGGAAGATTATATTGAGACAGATGAGAAGAAACTTGTTCCTCTCCGATGGACTGCACCTGAGTTAGTAACAAGTTTTCAAGACAGATTGTTATCAGCAGAGCAAAATAAATACAGTAACATATGGTATGTAGTAGGTTTTAAAATAATTTCAATGAGAGATTTGTGAACATATTTTCAAATGTTACACAAAGGAGTAAATAATATTTATAGTTAAATTGAATATTGGCCTGATGCACTGCTTTTTTATTTCATCAGATGTACAGTAGGTTAATCTCTACAAACCTGAAACTATGTATTGCTTTGGAAAGATGCTTAGAAATTTGTTGCGAGAACAATTAGATTAAGAAAAAATGTTTAGCAGAATAGGCGTTCATAGTAATGAAAGTAATTATTGTATATTTGCCAAATGCTTTCAAATGTTTACAAAGGAAGGAAATGGTTAATTATTTTTCCAGTAATATAATAGCTGTAGATGACATAAGTTGATCCCGCTAGAGCCCAATTAAGTTCCATTGGTAGAACAGTAGCATGTTAATTTCTTGTTGCAGTGTTTGAGGGATGCAATTAACTGTTTGTCTCTGCTACCAAAGAGCTTATAGACAAAGGGTAGTGAAAATCTTGAAGATTAACTTGTTTTAAATTGCCAAGTTCTACTTCAATTCTCAATCCTAAGAAATTTGGGTAGTGGAAATTGGGGCTTAGGCTAACATTTCTGAAAACTTTGTAGTTATATTCCTGCTTTTGTGTTCTAAATAGTAAACTGGATTTTATTTGCTAATTTAAAGGTGGGGTTGCAGAAAGCAAGTGGGATAGATAGGAATTATCTAAATACTGACTTCCTTGCCTTCTTCAGTCAGGCTTCCTCAGATCATACTGTTCATCTAAACTATAAGCAGTGAGGGTGTTAAGGTTTCCAACTTGAATTTTAGTGCCTTTTATACAGATCTACTTTGAATGGGTTTGGAAATCATCTGACTTTGAGAGAGCCCTTCCAGTCTAAATTATTCTGCTATAATACATGCAGAGTCAGTTACTTTGCATTTGGAGCAAGGAAATGTTGCCCAAAGATCCGCATAAACTCTAATCACTGAAAATGTGATTAATGTTGTATACAGTATCTATATAGCACTGAGCAAAGACATGACTTATGACCACTGCAGCTTAAAAATAAGCAATTTTATGAAAACTGAAACAAACAGGTTTCTAGCAGTTTGACCCATAACTGCAATTTCTGATGAAAGCTTTTCCTACTGTTGGACTAACCGTAAGGTTTTTTTCATTTTGCTTCTCTAAATAGGCATTTTCTACTTGTTTAGAATATAGGGGTTTCTTTCATAGTTGAGTCATTTGAGGCCTCGTATTTTGTTGCCTTCATTGTCATTGCCTCCAAGCAACTTTATTCTTGAGGCTTCTAGCATTCTGTCATATAAAATTATTTAACAGGTTCTGAAGTTGTTACAGAGCCAATGGGAGAGTGATATTTGTTTCTTCTTGTCAGTTATGCTTTGCATAATACTTACTTTCTTAGAAAAGCAACTTAGAATGCACAGTCGTTTGCTGCTCTTTTTCAGGTCCCTGGGTGTCACATTATGGGAGCTGTTTGAGAATGCTGCTCAGCCTTATTCAGACTTTTCTGACAGGGAAGTCCTAACTCATGTCGTAAAGGAGAAGCAGGTTAAACTCTTCAAGCCACATCTGGAGCAGCCATACTCTGATAGATGGTAAACTTTAATGTTTTTATTTATTCCTAAAGCTGCTGAAGAAGTTTCTCAAAGTACTGCGTTCTCTTAAATATAGTGAAATTGCTCCATGGAATCATGCTCTTGGCAAAGAAACCCTAGACAAAAGTAAAAGGAGTTGCTATAGATGGAAATTCCTGCCAGTGATACTAATTGTTACTCCTTAGCTTATTAGATACATGAATTTTTAAAATTCCCTTTCAGCGTGAAACCTATTGAAACATGTTTCTTATTTGTATAGGTATGAAGTTCTGCAGTTCTGTTGGCTACCTCCAGAAAAGAGACCAACAGCAGAGGAAGTGCATAGACTTTTAACTTACCTTCGCATGCAAAGCCAAAGGGACTCGGAGACTGATTTTGAACAGCAGTGGAATGCTCTTAAACCAAACATCTCAGATAGAGAAACAAATAATTCTGCATTTCCGATCTTAGATCACTTCACAGGAGATCGACTTGGCCATGAGATGGAGGAAGTTCTTACTGTAACTGAAACGAGCCAGGGTCTCAGCTTTGAATATATCTGGGAGGCAGCTAAACACGATCATTTTGATGAATGTGGTCATGTGAATCCTGATGAAGCAATGACGTACACGAGTATTTTCTTTCCAGTGGAGGTTTTTGAGAGGTCACTTTCAGAGCAAGGGTTGGGAGCACAGGATGGGAGTGGTCAAGAAACATCACTTGCTGTCCCTGGAGTGTTACCTGTTTTTGATGCACACAAGCTTTCTGTTGGAAATGACTACTACATCCAGTTAGAGGAAAAAGGAAGTGGCTGCAGCACGAATTTTGATAACCAATCAGTTGTACTAACTACAGAAGTTGATCATCAAGAAGCTGCACAAGATAAAAGTTCTCGTTTCACGGTTCTCAGGGATCTTGATGTAGAAGAATCTAGCACTGATGGAGACTTCTTCCACTACAGTACAGATCCTAAAGAGGAATTTTTGCCTGCTACTAATAGTCCAGAAAGTCCTTTTCAGAATATCTTTAATGATACTGACAGCTCAGAAGAATTGACAGACAGAAAAATCCTTGGTTTTGCTGAAACAAATGATACTCCTAAAGACTTTAAACCAGCTGTTTTAAACACAGATGCTAGAAAGGGAGCAGGCCTTTCTGAGAAGGAGCATTCTAGGCATGCTTATGAAAATGAAACAGGTTCTGTATGTGAAAGTATCTCTAACCAGTCTGACTTAGTAACTTTAGAAGAACTTTCTGATAACTTCCTATTTCTTCAAGAGAAAAACTTACTAGCAGGGCTATTGTCTAAGAAAACCACAAGTGATTTTGGGCAGAAATCAGAAGATGTTCTAAAAAGCATATTAGAAACCTCAAGTAGAAACTCTGTGGAGCCTGAGCCTGTGTTGGCTGAGAATGCACAGGTCTTTTCTTTAATCCATGAAAGTCTTAGAACAGTGAAAGATGAAAATTTTAACCCAGTGACAATGAATAAAGATCTGAATTATCAGAGTACTGTAGAGATGCAGACATCCTCTAGTCCATCTGCAGCACATAAGTCATGTGACAAACATGCAAGTCTTCCTTATTTGAAGGATGAGGGAGAACTTTTAAATGTGGAAGTCAACAAAATTGTGTCCTGTAACGTTGATATTCTCAGTCAAGAGCAGCTCTCCAATAATGCAAAAAATAATAATGTTGGAAACAATCCATATTACGATATTGCTGTTGAAACAGATGAGTGTGATTTACAAATAAAACAAGGAATGCTTTCCAAGTCTGATGAAATATCTTGTAGTAGAGAAAAATGTAGTGATCAGGAAGATATAAAAAGAAACTTGCAAGATAAGTCTCCCATATTAAAAAAAGATGAATGTTTATTGGAGGAAAAACAAGAAATGTCAAATCATTTTGAGAACTGTAAGGGTGTTCCAGAAGAGATGACCTTAATTTCTGTTGCTACTTCAGATTGTACAAGTCAAGATAGTCTTTTGGAAGACAGCCCATCTCCTGTACAAACTGTAGAACAAGCCTTAGAGACACCCGATTCTTTGGATTCTTTAGATGTAAATGAGGTTTTAGAATCTTCACACACTCAAAGTCCCCAGAAACTTTTGCCACCTGATAAACCTGCTGACAGTGGCTATGAAACAGAGAACCTGGAATCTCCGGAATGGACTTCCCATGTCATGGTTGAGGATGCTTCTAGTGTAGATACTCCTCTCTGTGTTGTCAGCGAGAGCAGTGTCAGTGCTTTACCTCCTAATCCAGTCATAATTGTTTCAGAAGCAGCAGCTTGTTTAGATGCAGTAAACAGCAATTTTGAAATAACCCCAGAGGTTTTTCTGGGTGGAAATCAAAACTCGTACAGAGACTCTGCCTACTTCTCTGATAATGATTCTGAGCCAGATAAAAAAACAGAAGAGACTGTAAATCTGTCAGGAGAGACTACATGTGTTGTTTCTTCAAACAGAGGAGAGAATAATACTGAAGAGGATTACAGTTGTGAAGAAAGACAGCAAAAGTGTGACATAAGGAATTACCAGGACACCAGTGGTCAAAATGCAAAACTAGAACTAAATTACAACTTGGAGATGCAAGAGATGGATGTAAGGATGCAGGAATGTCCTCATGAGTGGGCTGAGGCAACTCTGAGTCCCTTGGAGATACCGATAGGAAGCAACCTAAGGGATGAAATAAAACTGTCTGAGACTTCCCATAAAACCGTCTCTTGTGTTGGCACTAATACTTCAGAACTTCTTTCACACAGAGACTTAAAATCTGTGCATAACGTACACAGTCCTTTAGATTTGAGTAACAATGAGAAGTCCTTCTATCACATTGAAGGACAAAAACTGAAAGAGCCAGATATTGAAGGAAAATATCTTGGCAAACTTGATGTTTCTGGAATGCTTGATTTAGAAGATGGTGATGATGCGGATGAGGAAGATGAAAACAGTGATTCTGAGGATGACATGAGGACTTTTCATATGCATAGTCTGAGTTCTGACAGTGAAGATGAAACTGTTCATCAAGTACCTGAGATACTTACTGACAAGGATGATGGAAAGCATCTGAGAAGCTTGTTGAAACTTCCAAAACCTCTTAATGAAAGCCAACATGAGCGTTGGAAAAATGAGAAAAAGGCCGTAACGTTCTTTGATGATGTGACGGTCTATTTGTTTGATCAGGTATTTTTTTTTTAATTGCTAAGTAAAGTTTTTGTTGGTTTGGCTTTTTTTTTTAAAGATGATGTGGTAGAATAGCTTAGTATTTGGACACATTGTTACAAGGTCACCTTTCTTGTCTCCCTGAGGTTAGATCTTGTCTGTGATGTGGGTTTTCTTTCTTTATAAAGAAAAAACCTTTTCTTTTTCTTGGCTAGATGCAGTTGTGTGCTGCTGGTAGAATAGCAGCACTAATTTGAAGTGAAGGAGGGTTTTTCTTTGGGTGGGGTTGGTTGCCAAGTCCTGATTCTCCATTGCTTTTGGACCCTTGACTGCATGCGCTGAATGAAATGTGGTTTTTAGTGATGTCTTTCTGATGTCTATGAGCTGTGTTTAATTTGAGTACGTGAGACAGCATTTTTATGGACCAGATTTGATTAACTTCTATTACCAGAAAGTTGTTACAACTTTATAGAAGCGGTTTATCTGTTTAATGAGTTTGAGACTTTGAGTTTTAAGTTCAAATGCCTCTATAAAAGAAAAGGAAAAAAACCCCAAACAAAGCAAAAAAACCCCAAACAACAAAAAAATCCAAAACCAAACTGCAGCCTAACTCTGAATCTTGTGTTAGTTGGCATTAAGGTAATTTTACTTTAAACTGTAATCACAGATGAGAACAGCATTTAGCTGGTAATGCTACTTTGTATTAATTCAGTGTGATTCAAGTTCAGTGAAATACTGATCTGCTTATAAAATTCAAGGTTACTTTTGTTTCCCTATCTGCTTTATCAGTTTTTAACTTTTGTAACTTGATACACAGGAGAGTTGTATTTAACATTATGGCAACTAAACCAGTACAGTGAGTTTAAAAGAACAGTCACATTGTGAAGATTTTGAAATGTTGCTTATGATGACGCACATAACTATTAGAGATAATTGTGTTTTGGAATAGAAAACATAGGTGATATATTTGTGTTTAGGCAGTCTGTAGAATAGTAATCCTTTTGTCAGAGGGAAAGGAAAAAAAAAGCTGTGTTTAAACTGCTCTTACTTGTTGAACTCTACAGTAACTGATAAAACGTTGGCTGCTTCAAATACTGGTTATACAAAGTCTGTTTCTATCCTGAAGCATGATTAAGGGGTAAAAAAAACCAACCCACATTAAAAAGTGTTGGTAGATGGGATAAGGCTTTATTAAATAGAAAAAAAAAAACCATACCTGTGTCAGGCTGATAAGGGAACTATTTTCAATTGGAAGATGTTTTACGTTTGTTCCTAGAAATACGAAACCTTTATATATCATAAATTATATTTAAATAGTAATTTCCTGCATGCATTTTAGCATAGTTTTGATACCACTTTCTTTGGAAATAGAAGTATGTGCCCACACTTAATCTATAACTCAAAATTTTGTTGTGTGGTAATAATTCAGGTGTTTACAGACCATTTAATTCCACAGTGGATTTGGTGGTGGGTGTGGGGGAGTGTATTTTTTCAAATGCTTGCACCTATAGGCATGGGTATGTTGTGTGTACAAGAGAGTTAAGTAAGTTGTGAGTTAAGTTATTTTGTTTGCCTTAGGAAACGCCAACTAAGGAGCTGGGAAACCGTGAGGCAGACTTGAACGGCGAAGGCTCTTGCAGCACTCCTGTTCCATCTTCGAGTTTTAGTTATTTAAACAGATTTGCAAATTCCGAAAGCTCAACAGATGAAGAAGGTACTTGAATGTATTTATACACAGCAGGGGCTGAGACTGTATTATGCATAGTTTTTAATGAAATGTTGTTTAAATTACATGTGATTTGTAAATTCACTGTACCATACTGGCTTCAGTTTTACATCCTAAGCGTACACTTCAGCTAGGCTCAGATAGTAGTGTTACTGATTATCAAAGCTCACGATGTAATTCTGGTTGTTTATATATTGATGTGTCTAGGGTGTCTTGAGAGGCAACCAAACGATGGGTGACAAATCCTTGTGACCCCCAGGGCTAGAACAGAAAAGCTACAAGTTTTGTTTTGGGTTAATGCAGTCTTCCAGGATCTTAGTTTTAAAACTGCATATGACTTTAAATTGACTCTCTCTTCTTTTTTTTCCCCTAAGGTGGGGGTTTTGAATGGGATGATGACTTCTCTTCTCCAGAGCCATCCTTTATATCGAAGGCAGCTAATAGTCTTACTAGTTCTAAACCATCTCTTCAGTCATCAAAGTACTTCTCTCCACCGCCACCTTCCCGGACTCTTGATCAGAACTGGTCACATTCATCCCCTTATTCCAGATTCTCTATCTCTCCTGCAAACATGGCAAGTTTTTCTCTTACGCATCTTACAGATTCAGATATAGAGCAAGGAGGTGAGTGATTTAGTTATAATAATTATTTTAAAACTACAAATGAAAAACTTTACATATAGATATAAGTAAAAGATATGTCAAATCTTGTTGTATTTTAAATACTTAATTTGGAAATGCATTTTTAACACTATAAAAGTTATATCTGGTGTTGTATTTCAGTTAAGACATAGCTTTCCATTCAGATTGAGATTATTTGCATCCAAGTTGCTACAAACTTGTGGTTGAGTTCTACGGAACATTTACAGAGCAAGCTCACAATTTTTCTGTTCAAAAAACTAGTGCTATATATAGAGATGAAATCTGTGCAATCCTTAACCACTTCTGTATAGCTGCCGCACTACGGCAGTTGAATAATCCTCATTATTGCACTGTCTTAACTTACAATTTTATTTTCATTGCATAAGATGAGGACGCTAGGAACATCATGTTTCTGCGATTGTTGTCTAAGCTTATTTTACAGTTCAGTTTCTTTTCATGTTGCTTTTTAGAAAGTGCATTCTTGACATTCTCTCAAGAATTGCAGCATGTGTTCTAGAGCGCTTGAGTAGGAGAGCAAATCAATCTGTTCATAGCAATATTGAGTACTAGCAGTATTTATTAACAGAAGCTTTCTTGTCTGTAAAAAAAAGCTTTTTTTAAGCTTTGATAAATTTTTGAGGGCTAAGAAGCAGAAATAAGCAGACTTGAATCAGTTCAGCATATTATTAATCTTGGTAAAACATTGCATTATTAAAAACGAATATTACTGATCGCTGAGCCTTTCTAATGGTCAATGTCTATAAAAATGTAATTGGTGTTTATATAGAGAGTTGTATTGTATTGTGCTTATTGATTAGATAATGTTTGCTGCTTAGTAACTTACAGATAAGAGAGCTTATTTTGGAGATCCTACGTTGCCTCATGTGTCCTAAGAAGTGACATTGAACTGTGCGATATAAGCAGATGTCTATGTATAAATGTACCAAATGTTTACAGTAGTTGAAAGCTCTAGGGAAAGATTAACCAAAACTTGGAAGTGCGAAATAGCAGAATGCCAAGTTCTAGGAAGAGTCTTGCAAAGAAGTGAGGGTTGTGCAGAAGAATCTCACTGTACCTTATGACCTTTCCTCTACTAATAGGAAGCAGTGAAGATGGAGAAAAAGATTAAACGAATTAAAGCTTCCTTGGACTACATACATAAAACACACAGACTTTGTCTGAAAGTTCTTTATCTAAACTCTGGATCCTCCTGGAGTACACAGGTAATCAGCAAGTACTAAGAAATGAAAGTGAACACTGAAAGCAATGTTAAATCAGGACATTAATTTGAATGTGTATTTAACTTTGTAATGTATTTTTAAATCAGTGCAATTTTGCTTTTCACTGAAAGATGATTCTGCCGCTCTTTTCAAGTACTTGAAGTATTTTTCAGATAACTTAAGAAACGAGTAAAGCAATTACACTACAGTCTGGTTTATGTATGAGATTGTATAATATTCTTTTTATATTTTTCCATGTAGTTCATTATCTATTTGAACATACACCTGTTGTAGAATTGTGTATAACTGTCCTGTGCAACAGGTGGCTGTGTTGCTGAAACTCTGAATGATAGTTGATCAGTAGTGAGCCATATTTATTCAAAAAGATATCACTACATATTACTTTGCTTATTACAATTGCACTATGGATTATTCTTCTTTTATTTCCTGATGTACAGAATAAAAATCTTAAATCTTTCAAGGAAAATAAGACAAGTTGAATTGGCCCAGTTGTCCAGTTTAATCTGTCATTTTTGTAGCCTTTGCTATGCACGGTACTTGTAAAACGTACATAACTTCTGAGTGTTACGTTAGACTTGCTGAAATCTTATATTCAGTACCATTTCTAAATTATAATGATTATAGATTGATCGTTAGTGTTCATGTTTTATAAGAAACTGGAAAAGAATATATCATATACTCTGGAATTTTTAGATGAAAGAGATGATGTCTCTTAATTCCTGAATATGATCCTACTGACTGCTTAAACTGTAATAGCATCTGACTATATCATAATTAAGGGCCTTCCACTTTTTACTGCAATTTCTGCCTTGGAGAGAGAAGAGGAAAAATTGGCTGTACAAAACTGTGGAATTTATGAATCTTAAAACGACTAATTTCAATAGACCAGATTTGGGCACACTTGGCCCTTCAGCTGTACATTCTGTGAATTTCGAAGCTCACTCTTCTGCTGACTGCAGATTGGGGCTGCCATTCAGGCCTGTGGTAAATCTACCTCTCGGTGATGTTATGACAATTAAGAATTAGATTAATGGTTAGTGCCCAATTTTGCACCCTTCATAAGGCCGGACCTATTTTAAGATGTCTGCAAGGCTCCGTGACACATCTTGAAATGTATACTGACCCAAAGGTGCAGTATAGTAAAGTCTGCTCTGAAGCTGTCTGCAGGGAAGGGAATACAATGTGGGGTTTTTTAACCTTCATACTCTGCCATGCATTTAGCTAGTTCAATCCTTTAAACTGCTTGGAAAAAAAAATAATCCTTAATTACTACTCCAGGGTGAGTTTGGTTGAGAAACAAATCCCTGACCTCTTGGAATGCCTTATGCAGCTGCGGATCTGTAGGGAACACTGATAGGAACAGTTTACCTGGCTTTGTATTTTGTGTTTTAGTGTACTAAAATACAAATGTACTAAAGTGGCTGTTTTGGCAGGGCTTCAGTATAGTGGTGGTCCAAATGCTCTGTGTTCAGATCCAGTCACCAGAGAATTTCCATCACATGAGGTATAGGGAGGACTAGATACCTTCAGATGTGTAAATTTTGTTTTTGTATACCTCTATATGCATTTTTATTTTAAGTATGTTTTAAAATGACAGGAATATGTTAATTGCTGTTTTCCAGCATTATTTAGCCCTTAACCAGAATGGTTTCTGTACCAATCAAAAGGGAATGATTATGTTACAATGTTATTTAAAGTTGCCAATGTATTGTTGAGAGAACTTTCTCCGATGAGGCACTCGGGTGCAGAGTTAGTCAGAACTGTTCTTCAGTATGAAGTGAGGAACTTAATTTTTCATGGACTTTCCCCAAAACATGATTTAAGAGGCAAAGCCAAGTAGTTCTTTATACAGGCTTACAGTATGGACTGTAAAGGGTTTAAGGAAGCTGTGTGCTACTCTCAGTATTTTAAAATATAGGTAGTGGACTTCATGCGCAAATTATTGCTTAGAAATTCCATAATTCCAACATTAAACTCCTTGATACAGCTAGATTAAGGTATCTCATCTGTCTTCCATAATTCTCACCATACTTTGGAATGGAAAATCAAAAACTAAGAGTGAAACTCCATAACGGTCTGCGAAGAACGTGTGGGCTTATCTGCCTTGCATGTGAAAAATGTCAGACCTGGAGTTCAGCCTTGATTTTGAATCATTTGATTTAAAATATAGCCCAAGGTTAAATAAAAGCTTATACTCCAGAGCATTACAACTTGGTTGTGCGTTTTGTTTCTTAGAATTCTGGAAAATCAGGTGTTTATCTTGCACATCAGACATTTCCTTTGCTTGGTGGAAATCTAAGATTTTTCTTGTTTAACTGGGTTTAAAGAAAATCTTACATAGAAAGTGAAAGTTTATTCCTTTGTCCGAATGGACTCATTGCTAATGAATTGCCAAAGGAGCATTTTTTTTCCCAAACTGCTCTGGGATGTGTATGATATGAAGCATAGTAATGTCCTTTTTAGCTGTACAGTGAAGAGAAATAAATATTTAAAGTTGACTCACCTCCCTTAAACATGAATTTAAATTTCAGTAATCCAGTAGGGTGGATTGCAATAATATAAAAAGTCTTTTTTAGAAAAGTTTGTAGTTAAAAATCTGACCAACTACTAGCGGTATTTCAATAACTGCCTAGCAGTCAGTGGCACAATGAAGACGAATTAGTAATTCCAACATGTTACATTTATAATAAGGGGATTTGTTATAAATCATTCATTAAACCATATGTAATTTCTTGCACTAGCTACTTAAGCATGGTTTCCATTTTAGAAGTACATGTATCTATTTTCAATGGTTTATTATGAGGACTGGTTACATTTTAATTCCTTCTCTAGTAGAATACCTTGATTATTTGAATACTGAAGGCATTGTCTCAATTTGGCTACTAAAGCTATTTAAAAGATCAGATTTTTCCCACCTTAAGGAAGTTTGTTAAAAATGAGGATCTGTAGTGAGAAGCCAACAGAGCAAGAAGAGTGTCCAGTTTTAATGGGAACACCTGTACTCTCCCAAATCCCTGAGCTGCAGATGTGCTGTATGTGTATAACTGCATTTATGGAAATTGCCATTTTCATGGAAATGAGCGGATTAAACATTTTTTCATATCCTTGTTGATGCACTAATGAAAGCCATTTAAGCCTCATTCTTTTTATCAGTATTTTTAGCAGATTTTTATGTAGTACTCAATCTTTTTCATGAGGGAGACTGGTTGGTAGAAAGACTTTTTTTTAGTAATTAAGCACTATGCTAAAATGTCAGCATTGTCAGGTGTTAGTGACATGGCTATTTTAGTTGGAATTGGTGAAAGGTGGAATCCAAGTATATTAGCCTTATAAGAAATAGCCTTAAATAAGAGTGGAGTGTACAAAATTACTTCAGCTTTAAGTCATGCAGAAATGTCCTTGTATGTTAATGGTTTTGGTACAAGACTGGAAAAAATCTAGAGGAGAGTCAAACATCATATAAACTTATTGAAAATAAGTATTTGTAATACCAGCAGCCTGTTTTTCAGAAACTTGAATATGACTTACAGTTAGTTTTGTTTATGAAATTGTTTGAACTTGCACAGGTGTAGGTGTAACTTAAATGATAAATGGTACTGATGTGTGTGTATATAAATGTTTAATTCTATTTGTAAATGAGAAACTATGTAACAAAATCATAGGTATGAGGTTTTCCTATTGTAATTTAATACAGGTATGAGGTTTATGGCAATATATCATAGTTAATGAAATTTCAGGTCAAAATGTCTTTAAATTGTGTACATTTTTAAATTGTAATTTCTACTGTATATTGATTATCATGCATAGTGTGATTCAAGAAACTGCTTGTAAT
>VZSC01017418.1:0-20368 GCA_013398225.1 Steatornis caripensis | reverse complement strand
GGAGTGAGCGAGCCGCTGTGGCGGAGAGGTACCGGCACGGGGCGCGGCGAGGCGGAGCAGCGTCGCCCGCGGCGGTGCGTTGCCGCTTTACCGTGCGGGATCGGGCGGCGGCTCTGAGGGGCCGCGACCGTGACGTGTTTTGGCGGGCTCGTTCTCTCGCGAGAGGAGCCGGGGCGGGGACGGTGCCGCCCGTGAGGGAGCGCGGGGAGGCCGGGCGGAGTGAGGCTCGGGGCGGTGTTCCCCGCTGCGGCTCCCGCTGCTGCTTCTAGGGCCTGCGGCTGCACCTGCTGCTCGGGGGGGCGGTGTCTGAGGAGGGAGGGGCAGACCCACGGGGCACTCGGGCCGGGACGCAGCGGCAGGCCCTGGAGAGGCTCAGCACCTCTGCTGAGGGTCGCTTGGAGCTTGCGTGGACGCACCGCAGGGTGGGAGCCTGGCACCGTGCCGCAGCAGGGACCTCTGCCCCAGGGGAAGCACCCTGCTGCCTAGGTGTGGGCTGCAGAGCGGGCTTGGGGCCTCTGCCTACAGCTGTGGCAGCGGTGGCCTCAAATACGAGCGTCGGCTGTTTGTCTGGAACCTCCATCCGCGGAGGAGCTTAGAGATTGTCTGGACATGGCTTGGAGCAACCCCATTGTACTAACCCTGCAGGGGTCGGACTAGAGGGCTTCCTGAGGGCCCTTCCAGCCTAAAATCTGTGGTTCTGTGTGTCATACAGTAAGTGATGACTAGGCACTTGTAGGTTATAGTAATTTTTTGTAGGATTCTTTAAAGGTCACTAGTCCGCTAGACCAGTGCATTTTAAGGGAGACCTGAGAGTTTCCAATACTAGATGTTGTCCCTGAAATGATTTTTGTGGGATAGCCATGTTTGAATTGCTATTTGGTTACTTTGGCAGAGGAAAGAAATAGTGAGTTGGAAAAGCAGTATTTTAACTGCCATAGATGAAGAATCGCACATCACTTTAACAACCAATTACTGATACTACTGTTACGGAGTTTAAATGCTTGTGGCAGTGTATTTCTGACAGGAATTCCTGTAAACAAAGAGGCATTATTTCAATTATTAAGCCCAAAATGGCATGTAATATCTAGCTATAAATACAGTAGCAGAGGTGAAGGATACCCCTTTTCTGAACACAGCCATCCCTGATGAATAGTTGGGCACAGGACGTACGCATTTTAATGGAATGACAACTGCTTGTTCCACAATGGTAATGTTCCTACAAAGCGCTGCTTTCTTGGACATGTCAAAAGGGATTTCATAAGAAGCATTTTTTTTTCTGATAAATTACTTTTATTTTTCAAAATTGCTTCAATTTAAAGTAACTTTCCCTTATTTTAACTAGCCACAACAATGACATTATATTTTTTAATTAAATAGTTTTCTAAATAATAGTTTCAGAAGGCAACTCAAACAACTTATAGTTTATCTTTTGTTGACTCAAACCCAGCTTTTTACAGTAAAGTAAGTGAAACTTGGCAATGTAGGGAAAAATGCAAAGGTACGTTATAAAGCTTATTGTATGAAATCAGTTTGATTGTTGGATATGTAAACACTGACTATTAAGAGAAAAAATCTTTTTGATACGATGCAGAGAAAATACAATCCTAATAATTCTCTAAAAATACATGTAATAAAGTTATTTATTTGTACAACATACAGTGCAAGTTATGCAAAACTTATTATGGTAATTAATGCAAACATGTTATTTATGGTACTCCCACAACATATGTATAACAAGAAATCTCTAATCACATACTGGAAAGATCAACAGGTTTTTTTTTTAAACAGTAAAGCATCTTGAATCTTCATTCACATTTGGACTTGGTAACAGTGCTTTCCTTGGCATTAAAATACCATATAAATTCTTTAAATACGTGCAAACATAAGTTTCACTTCTACAAATACAGTACTGAGACCACACCACACTGCTCATCATATAAAAATAACTCCACATACTGCCACACACAGAGAGGAAAAATGATTGTAAACTGCTGCCAGGGGAAAATCGTGGTGCCTTCCTAAAGCTCTTGGGAGAGGCTTTTTCAGCACTTCCCAAGGACTGTATTTCAAATAATATTTCACATCACAGTCCAATTATGACAAGTAAGATAGGAAAAAAAGCTTTTTTTGAGAATAAAAAGTGGTTTCTTGTTGGAAGAAGGGATGACTCAATCACTCACTAAAAACAAAGAGCAGAACTTCGTTCTGAACCCACGTTAGTATACGTTGGCAAACTCCACTGGTATCGCCTACCACTGTGAAGTCAGAATCTTATGTAAGACCTCCTCTTCTCTTTTACGCTATGGAAGCATAATTTGCAATGATCTGGAACACAGCCTAACTCCTCAAGTGTCTGGTGCCTTCCAGCCTCATTAGGTAGGCATCCGTGTACCTGGATTGTCATGGTTCTAGTCAAGATGAAGACAAAACATGATTTTACCACTGTTCGGACTGACAATTTAGAATGAGACTTTGCCACTTAGTCAGACTGAATAGGACCGTGCTCTCTACATAGTCTCGCTGAAACCAGTGGTTCCACTTCTTGATTAAGATACTGCTCATTGTGAGCAAAGATAGCAAAAATTGGCCCTTACTGGTAACTGCACCCCAAGCTGAGTTGTATAGAATTTAATTTTACTGATGGGAGCAAGAACAGCATGACCCAAGCTACATGCTTACATAAGCAGGACTCACATGAGCAGAGTTATGTGCATGTATAAATGCTTGTACAATCGGGACCAGTTATGTTTGCCTGTAACTCATTTAAATTGGCATGACATCTTCATCTCTGCTCAAATATGAATCTGAAGAACAGTGTGCAAGGTGTGTGAATATGAGAGAAATGTAGGGAAGGGAACTGTAATACTCATAAAAAAAGAAGTAAATGCAGTGCTCATCTGCAAAGATATTCACATTCGTATGGTTGTGTAGCAGCTATGGTAAAGGGTCAGAAATACATTGTGGCTAAAAAGCTTGCCTGCTTTGACAAAACTATTAGCTCTATTAAGTCACATTTTAAACGTGATGTAGTAGAAGAAATCAGTATTTAAAATACCCCATTGCAAATTCCAGTTCAGTAAAATATATTAGTAGCACAAAAAGGTCATGTTTTTCTTGCCAGGCAATAGACATTTAGCTTCTTTTTAAATTATACCGACTACTGCTTGTTTGCAACAACTTAACAGTTAACAGCATTTCTGTCCAATTCTTGACTTTCACTGACCATCAGAGGGGTTTTAGAGTGTTCTGTTTTCCTTTTACTCTCCTCATCTTCTAAATCCTTTGATACTGCAGAGTTTTCATCAGAAGTGTCATGCACAGCAGCCCTTGATGCTTCAGTTGCATTTCCTCTGACTGTAATGTGCTCCCATCCACCCTGTAAAAGATTGATAAAGAAATATAAAAGGAGAAACATCACCCTGCAAGTGCAGTATATGATGTGATGCTTTATGTGCACTACTAGTTTTATACTATTTATTAATTAGGAAAGTAATCCTGCTCTGGCCTGAATCAGAAAATAGGCTCCTTGTAAAACAAAGCACAATGCAACCTGCCTCCCTGACGGTGAGGTATATAGGCAGTAAGCTTGAGGATTATTTTTGTTACAGGGAACTGAGATTAGTAGGGCAGGCATTCATAATAGAGCCATTGCAGGTTTTCCGTCAACTTAAAAGGGGACAAAACCTTGAAACGGCTTTTCTGAAAACATTGAGGGTAATGCAAGGGAACAACAATGAGGCACAATCACATGCAGACTTGGAAGGAATCAATTTTTAAAAAATGGTGCTTACTTTTACTAATTTTTCCATTATAACTTTTAAATTACCTATTTAAAATGAATACTTATCAAATGCAAACAAATGATTTCCCAGCTATAACTGCATAACCCATTGTATTAACTTGAAAAAGGAACCTAAAACTGAAGAACAAAGGTCACTTTCCTGCAGGTATATGCAAGCTTTAGAAAGCTGGCCAGCTGGAGCAGGACAGTGCTTTCCTTTCTAAGCATGCCCACAGGTATTTGGATATACAGCTTTTCAGCAGTATTATGCCCTCAGCACCTACCCCAATACCGTAATCCCATGAGAGGCCTTTAGGTTCCATTGGCTGAACACCAGTCCGATGGCAGACCGTCCCACAGCTCAAACTATGACTTCCTTGCACTTTGTCAGCTATCACCCAGACCTCAAGAAAGCAGAGAGAGGCAATAAAATGTGCTCTTCATGCTGCTCTTCCCAGATGCGAAAATTATAAGTCTGTTTGACCAATTCCAGGAATTAGTCTTGATCTTGAATAGGCCAAAACCGCTCTAATTTAGTCAGAGACACACACAAACAACTAGGTACCAGTGTTATAATTAAAACATTGCCAGATAGCAAGACTGGATAGGAAAGAGATTAAATACATCAAATAGCCTTGTTAAAGAAAAGAAAAAAAATATAATGAGGCTTTTTACAGCAAAGTCCTGGCTGTATCACTATTTCATTGGCATGATTTTTGTCTTGCTATCAGGATTCCAGCATTTAGATAATCACCTCGTGGAATAAATAAAGTTAAAAAAAGTAATAGAAGTAATTCTGAAGAACATTAAATTTAATTAGAGAAGTATATTAAACATAATTTTTAATAAACTAATGAGATACAAGGAAGCTTAATACACACCTGGTCCAGGGGCCCTACAGACATTTTTCGGATATTATTTGAAACATGATCCCAAGTGGATCCTTGAGGGTAGCTTGGTGTGATACCTTGCCGGTACCAAAGATTGCCTATAAAGTAAATAGTCCTGGTTACAGCTCAGGATGTTTGCTTTGTATACAGTGTCAGTAAACAACATAACAAATCAGTAGTTCCTACTTTCTGCATTCTGTGGAAATTCATTACGGTTTTGACTAATGTGTTACAGTGCAGGACAATGAAGTTCCTACTTTGGATTTGTATTTCTATAGTTACTCTTTATAACATTTCTGGAAACCAGCAAATACTTTGTTTTGTAAAATGTATTGGGGAAAAATGTTCATATAAAGAAAGAACTCTGCACTAGAGAAGTAAAACAAAGAAGATTAAGATCTCTGAAGGCTTGTTTCTTTTACAAAAGGATGCTTCATTATTTAACTGGCAATGATTTGCAACAGGAAAGTATTCTTCAGTTTTGCATATTCTAGGGTTTGAGACAAATCCTTCCATTCAATTGTCTTCTTGGAGATTCATCTATATCTTCCCCCCATCCCAAAGTAATAGCATAGATACTGGATTGTTGCTAGCTAGGGAACTATCAGATGTAACAGACAGAACAAAAACCAAGTCTTCAAAACTAGTAATTAAGCAGGCTGCCTATGCCATCTCTTTGAATATGAAATATTACTCCTCTTGGAGCAACAGTAATCTGTCCACAGAAGCTCTGACTTTGCCTCTCCTTTTTAAATCAATCTATCTGATGCACACTGATTTAATTTTGTAACGTTGATAAATAATTTTTAAAAATCCTTACCATTTTTATCCAACACAAACACAGACGTTCGTCCTACTGAGACTTGTTTTAGCTTTTGTTTTTGAGGTGAAGGAATATGGTACCAACAGTCACCTAAAAGTCAGGAATACTTGAGTAAAACATTGAGAAAACAGAATTATGTATGAGAAGTCTTGGAAATGTCTGCAGTTGAAATACATAGCTGCGCAAGAAAGCTGTGAATTACATTATGCTTAATATATTTTTACTAGCTTGTTTTTTGAAATGAACACTGTAAATTGTGCAAGTGAAGAGCAAACTAACTGCTATAATTAACACGAGCATTACTCATATGTACTGTTTTGCACAGCTATTGAAAAGGATTTGTCTTTTTCAGACTCAGCAGTGTAGTCAGGCTTACACAACGTATGAGATGAAGATTGTTCTAAAAAGTACAAGTGCTCACCTGCAGGCTTTTTTGGAGACACCGAACCCCGATAGAAGGCAGAACCATCTCTAGCAATAGCCCACACTTGGTAAAATGCTCCAATTGAGATGGAAGTGAAGGGCTGATCTGTTCCCACATGCAGCCACGATGTTCCCTAACAGATCATGGAAGATGAATTGCGAAGCAATGATTAAAAACTCCACAACAAAATATCTATGATTATTGCCAAATCAGGAAAAAACCTAGACAGTGAAAAAGATTCTGAAGAATAATTCTCACGTAACTTTACAACCGAACAGAAACCAGATCCCTGATCCTCAAAGATCCTCAAGAATATATAACTCTGTGAAAACAGCTATGTTGGGCTATAACTGGGCCTTTTCTGTTGAAATCACTGGAATTTAGGCACCTACATGTTTCTGAATAGCTGGGCTGGAGCCTTTCTTTTAATAATACCTTGGTTTTGATTACACAGAACAATAGTCTCACAAAATACAACTGATATGGGGCTTCAGATTCCAGACACAGTATTCCAGCTCTGGCTGTTGCAGTTCCTTACAGATCTGTGCTATTGTAACTGATTGAACAGGAAGGAAAAAAACATAATTCCTATAAATTTTCAGCTTCTTGCAGTTTTGTCCAAATTTCAATGAAGTGTACTGTTAGATTTCTTTCCCTGTTGTAAATATGGCTTAAAAATCAGTGCATATCAACCCTAATTTGGTGTTTAAGCATACATCTGTTAATAGGAAGTAAGTATTCCTATTGAAATTACTGGGACTATTTGTTCCTTTCTGCACACTTTGCTGGACATTCATTCATTATTTCTGTCCCAGTCCACAAAAAAGGCCAATCTGTAGGTTAGTCCAGGCCCACCTGTCTTAAATAAGCAGAGTCAGTGCCAGGTCTGGAAAAGTCAACGGACAAACTCCTGCTGACAACAAGGAGCATTAGGCTGGGACCATACTTTAGCGAAATTCTATCCCTCACCAGTTCATTTAAATGAGATATACACATTATCAACAACTAGAAAAAAAAAAAAGAACTAAGCTATCAGTGCAGAAAGCAGAAGTGAAGTGCTTCACAAGAAGATATACAGGGGCTGAGAGAGGCTCCTGCGAGTGATGTGGCACAAGCTAAGGTAGATTATACAAGAGAAGCATTATTGTAAGAAATGTGGGCAGCAAACCGTGTTACAGTTGATGGACAAGGACTTTTAAATCTGGGACATAAAAAGGGAAAAAATAACAAGGTGCTTTGAGAGAGGGCACTGCACGACTGTGTGTATGTACTTGCATAATTACAGTAAATACATCAATAAGGCAGTAAAAATAAACTGGGAGCCTTACAGCTGGATTTTGCTGTGTCACTCCAAGCCTGCAGAGCACGTCTCCTTTGTCACTGATTGCCCACAGTGCTACTGCTTCTTCATCATCTGCATCTGAACTGGGAATTATGGAGATGTCCCACAGGGTAACAGGAAGCACTTCCAGCCATGGCCCGTTGGTGACTATCTTACATTTTCTGAAGAAAAAAAACCCCTCAAACCCGTCAGAAGTTACTTTGTTGCCCTGTCTGTCCTTGACTTCAGTGCAAACAATCCTGAGGTTTTTTCATTAAGTACAAGAAGTGTTGGTATTTTTAATCTGAAAGGAGATTACAACAATCTGTCAGGTTTTGAATTTTGACATATTACTGATTTCTCAAGGCTTCTGTTTTTTAAAAAAAGTTACTTTATAAAACCAAGGCCACCCAGGAAATCTGCAGCTTGTGCTACACTGTTCCCTAGCTCTCTAAAACTCATTGAGCAACAGTTGGATAATGCATATTTGACCACAAACTGAGAATCCCATTGCAGAGAGAACTCCACACCTAGTTCATTCCTTCCTCTGTCTTGGTTAAGGGAATCATTTTACAAGCAGTTTTTTAGTGGAGCCTATTAGAAAGTTATTGAGGTAGGGGGTATCCTATCCTGAGGTAGGCAGAGATAAGGCAGCTCTAAATGAAAGAGTTGCAGGTAGACCATGCTGGGAATCTGTCCATTTTTTCTGTGGAAACTGCAAATCCTAAAAAACTCAGGACATTCCTCCTTCCTCCAGTTCTGAAAAACTGGATCCAGTCCTGAGCTGTTCCCTATTTGTTTTCAATTTTCAACTGATAGTTAAAACCACAGGAAACGTTCAGGCTTAAGGGTATGTCTCAAGTTGCTTCTTTTATTTCAAGTTACCATTTTGATTGATTGGATGCTGTTTGTTTCATTGCACATCCTGGAACAACAACAGTTTGGTGCTTCAGGACCTTACTGCAAAGATTTTTGTACAAGGGCCCAAATACTAGCCTTGTAGTCTCAACAACAAACAGAGAAATGTGTAACTGTAAGTTCACAGCAATTTATTAGCATAGTTGTTAGATACTCTAGTACAGAAAGCACAGATAAGCTGGAGAAACAGTGAATGCACAGGCTTTCCCTGCGTAATAGAATAGACTAGAACATAGTGGCAGTTGCTGTTTTCCAGGTTCCACCCGAATTTAGTGTACTGTGACTTTAATGGGGTTTGGATTTTCTGTTGCCTAGTATGCAGTATGTAGAATTCAAATGTTAAAACTATTAATATAAAAGACATATTACCAGTTGTACAAGTGACCTAGTATGTACTAATATACCTAGACTCTACTATTCCTTAATCATTTGCCCTAAGGAAAATCAGATACAGAGGGTAACTAGCTGACTTTGATCTACAGATCCCACAAAATCAAATATGGTATCTACCTGTAAAAGCTTAAAATTAAAGCCATAATGCTAAAGATCATCAGCTTCTCTATTTGAGATTGGTTATTTATTGCAGATTTCCTGACTATTGCTTTTGTTGACTGGATGATTAGACTCTTCCCCTCATAACTACAGGACACTTAAGGGAACACTTAGCATTCAAGTTAAAAACATTTATTTATATCTTAGTTCCTCACCTTGCCCAGCGCCTCCGTCGGACAAAGTCTTTCATTGTCTTGTGACCATGGTAGGACCTACCAAAACAGATTTAAATAGGTGTTCATGAGGATGTCAGAGCATCTCCAATGTCAGCGCCAGCCTGAGAGCACTGTCTATGTATCTGCCCACCAGACATGCCTGCTGACTTTAAAATGCTGCAAACCATAGTCTGCTAAGCTCACCCTGCCACCCTACTGCCCCAGCAAATTTCAGTGTTAGTATACCCATGCAAAGGGAGACATCAAGGCACACTTGTCCTTGTTAAAGCACAGTTAATGTGCAAAATAGCAAACAGGAAGAAATGGAAGACTGAAGTATGGCATTTGCCTGCTAGGATTTAAGGTAGAAGGTATCTCCTTACGCTGGAAAGTCTGCTGCATACTGCCAGCCTTCCCGATCAGTTCCGCCTGAAGTATTAAAATCAATATACCAATCAGATACCTGTTGTCAAAAGGAGACAATAACAAGAACAGTCGACACCTAATGTATAATAAAAATAACCTCCTCTGCTATTTCCTTCCAGCTTTCAGAGTGCAAAAACTTGCTAGAAACCTTCTAATACTTCCAATATAAATTCATACAGAGGTTCCCAAGTTTTTTTAATTCAGTTGAAGACAAAAAGATCAGAACAGAAGTCTAACTCCCACTAAACAAAAAATCCCACCCGATGCTTAACATTCTTTTGACTATGGAAGATTATCGCTATTGTATGAATGGGGAAACCAAGGTTAAACATTACAACAAATCCAGGAAGAAAATCTGGGTCACTTGAGCCCAACTCTTGTATCCTCATTGCTAAGCCTTGCCGCCTTAGTAAAAAGACTTTTAAGACAAAATTTACCCAAGACCACTGCGGAGAAGGAGGTTTGGTATTGATCTTTGTACACTCCTGCAGGCCAGATGCATCGCTCCACATGTATCTGTCTGTGGGCAGACCTCTGTGGTGAAAGGAATGTGGTGTACAAGGAATGCAAGGTCATTTACAACAGAATTTAAAAGGCAAAGAAAGAAAAACCTATTTGTAGCACTCCCTATTTTCATACACGAAACAGTCTTCTGTCATTAATCTCTGTTTTTAGAAATATGTGAGTGGTGAGCCTAGTGGGAAAGAATCTGTACAATTGTTTCCAGTTACACCAAACTTCAGGACCATGTAAACTTTTCTCTGTAGAGTGATATTCCTCACTACTATTTAAAATTGGAAGATGAATCCTGAGTTCCTCTGGCATAGACACCCATGTATGTGAGTGCTTTTTCAGTACTTCTGTGCAAATATACTAGTCAAGGATGCAGTGTATTTAGCACAATATGTATATGAATATATAGATCCTAATAAGAACTTTGCTTTGTGGCTTTAACAATGAAAGATGTTGCAAGCACAAATCTGTAATGTTTTGCTACAAACGCATTTTGAATGGATAATTACAAATCTAGAAAACTGAGAAACACTGCTCCTTCCTTCTCAGGTTAACAATAAATGTTGGAGGAGACTGAAGATAGAATGAATGTAATAACTATTCTGAAAAGCTAGAACAAATCCCTTGTTTCATTTGACAGTAGTAAAAAATTACAGTAAACAAATACAATAAATTGAGTAAGTAAGTAACCTGCTGCTATATCCAGTGACTGGGTTCCACCGCTGGTTCTCATAGATGTAAACACATTTCACATCTGACTGCGTATAAATGTTATCAGCACTACTGGCCAGTCCTGTGAGAAATAAATGATTTGCATTATAGTAAAGCGAGACCTTAAAGACACTACATTTTAAAACCCAACAGTCACAGTAATATTCCTGATTATTCTATTTCTCACTCTTAAGCTGAAAATATAAATATAAAACTGCAATACCAATTCCCTCCTAATGTGTTCACTGTATAACCCTACATGTTAGTTAGGCTAAAGGAAGGACCGCTGAAATAGCTTGAATAGCTGACCCAGTCAGGAAGATAAGTAAGAAACGTGCACATCACAGCAGGCCAATTGTCCATACCTTGAATGAAGCCACCTCCATATCCACCTGTGTAAACCCAAGCTGTGTGATCATATCCTACGCCCCACACTATGCCTCGGTTATTGCACTCTATCAGTCGAAGATGACCTCCAACCTGTCGCCAAAACCTGCCAGAAAAAGGACAACATTTTACATTTACTCTACACAACATCCATCAGGAATGTATGCTTTCACCTCGTACAACTCAACAATCTTATGGACACGCAACTTAATATGCTCATTTGTTCAACCTCTGTGCAATCTCTAAGTGAAGGCAGCTGCCAGTCAAAAGCATTTCCCTCTGACCAACTACTGAAAAGTTAGCTGGAAGGAACCTGTCTGCCTCCACTTGGAGGTTTCAGTCTTTGAAGCATTTTACTTTTCATTTATGGCTTGTATTTTTTATTTTTTTTTTAAGCACTAGTTAGGATGATCTTGGTAGAATCCTTACATCTTAGTGGCCATCAGCTGCCTCAGCTTTAAATTCCACCTATTTTTCTTTAAATCTAGGGATTGCCTTTACCTAACAAGAAAACAAATGATTTCTATATTAGCTATGAGGCTTAGTAAAAACAAGGGCTTTAATTCTTCCTATTCTCCTGATCTGTGCAGGTTAATCCTTTTCTGGAGCTTTACACAGCCAGTTGGCCATGGTCCTTTTCTGGGGAAGAATGGGGAAAACAGATTGTAGAGGAATATTTTAGTTATCAGAAGGGCAGGAGATCATCTAGGTCATGGATCCCCCAAACTAAGATGCAAGAGCACATCAGCTTTGTGATTGGCTAGATGTTGAAGGTGCTCTACCCTGAAGGAAAAGAACTAAAGGATTTCTCAGGTATTATTCAAAGACACTTTATGCAAGGAACTTGAAACTGCAGGTATTTTTTAAATTGAAGATTGGCCTTTAACTCACCAGTTCTGAGGCTGATAATTCTTTGCTTGAAGAGTTGGCAGTACTATATTATCATAGCTGAAATAGAAACTGTAAAGGAGCTGCTCCTGGACTGTACTGACTATGGAGGCCTGAGAATTTCAGATTTTCTGACTCAGATAAAACTGAAAGCTCAAATTACATTACAATTACAGTGATTAGGTTTACATTTAGTCTAGGCCATCTCTTAATTTAAATAATTATGGTGTTAAAGATGCAATCACAAAAAAATGGGATCTCAATGAGAAAGGCTTTTGAAATTGCATGAATAGCTCCAGCATCTAAGAATTAAAATATGATTTGGTTAATTCCTTCAGATGTACTTATGAATATGAAGCCAGCCATAAACCTCGTCAGTGACAGACATTTGCAGTGTACTATACACTCCAACAGCCCATGCAAGCCACTGACTTCACACTAGAGACAGCCTTTGCCGGACCCCGTGCAGAAAGAACAGCTTCTGAAACCTCTTACATTTGATCACATGGCATCAGGTGTGGTCCATCCTCCAGTTCAGGACTTGGCTCACTAACAAAGATGTCTCCTTTACAAGTAACTGACCAAATGGCATGGTGAGAAGGAGGGCCTTGAATCCGTCTGCTCTCACAACAGGACATGTTCAGCAAAGACAGCTACAAAACAAGAAGCAGAGAACCAAAAGCTTCCATTTACAGTGAGAACAAGAATTTCCACAGATGCTTCAGTATTACAAAATGAAGTTTTACCTTTACAGGTTCTTGCGAATCAGCAAAGTGAATTAGCAGCTTTTTCTCAAAGGCACCGGAATTCAGTGTTTTAAAAATTAACACAATCACTGGAACCAACGTGGTTTGCGGTATCTGATCATTATGAAGTGTCTTTCAGGTTTTCCATTGCTTCAGTGTACATATGCCTGCCTGCCTATACATAAGACTTGCTACAACAGTGAAAACAGGTAACAGTTCTTCTACCAATGCAGAAGAATAGACCACCTGAATTAAACTCCTAATTCATTTGTAACCTTATTTACATCTGGAGACAGGAAGGGAAGGAAAAATAATATTGGTTTTCCTGTCGATAACTGCAGCGTCAGAAAGCACACGAACTCCAGAGAAGATAGGAAGCTTCAGGTGCCTCTAAATAAGTTTGAACAGACTTTTACAATACCTAAATTGTAAAAAAGTTAAGTGGTCTAGATACTGTAAATGTAATGCTGAGATTTCAGAGACTAGCTTTCATGTTTTATTTCAGGTATTGCCAGCTTGAAATGAAAAATTCACAGAATTACCCAGTCATGCATTTCTTGCTCTGTTGTGGCTGCTAGGCGGATTGGCCACCGCTGCTTTGTCCTTTCAGGTGTATACAGTGCAAACGAGTGTTTGGCTTCATTCAGTACTTCAACGATAATAGTGACTTCATTCAGGAACACGTGGATATACTAAGACAAGAGAAAAAAAAATTGCGACTAAGGCAAACTCAGATACACCTTTCTCAGTGCCAGCATGTTTGCACTTCAGGACTATGAACAAGGCATTGCTGCCAAGGACATCAAGGAATCAATTCTTGGTGCAGAAGGAATGTGTCCCAATTTCCAGTCCTGCGCTACCTCTGATTCATATTGCCCATGTGCATTAACTCAATTTATGAATACCTTGGCCACCCAAGCTTGGCTCTTTCTTCACAATCAAGAACATCTTGAACTTCCAAAAGAATTCCTAATTGGTGCAAAGCTAATGGTTTAAGTCATGTGGATGGTTGCTGACTGGGTATTTCTGACATAGCATCAACATAGCTACAGCTTAGAAAAGCTTGCAATTTGCCAGTACGCTGGACTACATTTGAATCGGTTCCCAAAACTTAGAACAACAGAGTACCATAATTTGCCTCCCTTAAGAAAACCGTTATCCCTTCAAAGGTTTTCCTTTGCCAAATGCAATGCTCCCAAGGGACTCAAGCTGAACGCACCTTTTTCTCCTCATGATACATGTAGTAGATGAACAGGATGCTGTCACGCATTCCATCGCTCCCAGTGAACTGCTCAAGTGCAACTCGAACATCCATCCATTTATGAGGCTTCCAATTCCTCCACCATTGCAAGGTCCCGGTTTTAACCCAAACAGACTGCAATGCAAACACAAATTTACAGGACTAAGGAAACTGCATCACTCTTCTTCTTTCTCCCAAATACTAATTCTTATGACCACAAGAAATCTCTGCTACAGGTTAATCTGTATTATATCAGTTACTTCTGACACAGAGTATACCAGAGTGTTCAGGAAGCTGAAGACAAAATGACAAAACTGGATAGAAAAGCACTGAAATAGCATGTGAACATCGCTATTAACGTTTTACCTCTGGAAGAACACAATAGCGCACAGACAGTATTGACTCTAGCATGCTCCTTGTTATAACACAATTTCTGTTCACACTTTAAAGGCTTTTGACATAATCTTTTTAAACTTGATTAAACCCCTAAACTCCAAGTGTTTTTAGTCAAATGAATTCGAGCAATGAAGGCACTAAAAATGTGGATGAATCTGAAAAGAGCAAAGGAGTCATAACAAAGGGACTATCAAACAAAAGTGCTGCTATTTAAGTGCTGCTATGGTCGTTTGCATCACTGCTTTATTTATGCAAGTTGCATTAATCCCTTAATGGTCACAGAGAGGGAAAGTTCACCTGCTTGAGTCACTGTTTCAATTAAGAAGCCTCATCTTGTGGTGGAATAATTCATACAATGTTCCACGGCTGCAAATGTTTCTCTGTGGATTTGAGGTTTCAGTGTACTGAAATAATGCTGACCAATGCTTCATTTGCTCCCATACAAAATTATCAGCTAATTTTTTTAGATACAGATTGCTGCTCCATGTTGGACAAGCTGCTAGTTTCTCACAGGGAGCTCAGACAGTGATAAGCCAGGAAAGTTGTCACAGACAGAATAAGGACAAGAATAGAAAGCTGACAGTAAGTTCAGATCAGTACCTCAGAAATGTATTACTGATGTCCAGTATCAATAGATGTGTTTAGCACACAAGAGATAAGTGTCCTCATTGCTTACCTGTTCAATAGCCTGTTCGTAGTGCCTGAAATTCTCCAGTTCCCGCTTTGTCCTTTCACTGAGCTGCTGAAAAATCTGCTTTCTCCACGCTGCTGTCTGTGCTGGAGTGATAGACAGAGATAGAGATTGCACAGAGGATGACAAACCTAGAACAGAACCCGAACAAATAAATTACAGTGAGCTTTGAATACAGTTCTTTGAAAGGTAAAACATGATGCTGCTTTGAACACTGGACCGAACCAACCCAGTCTAACATAATTTTTCTCATCATTGTACTTTGGAATCAATGTATTGCAGCCAAACTTCATAAATGATACATAGAAATGGGATCACTAGATGATTATATAGAATCTTTCAAAGCTATAACCTTTGTTGGGAGTTTTGTCATTGAACTGCAACCTAATTAGGTAATACAATGCCTTAAGAGTTAACCTGTTATTAAGTACTGGGATGCCACAGTTCATGGTTTGAAATTTTCGTTATATCCCACTGTCTTTCAAGAATCTAAATTCCAACCCCATGCAGTTATCAGCTGGGCTCCCATTCACAATGCCTCTGAGCAATTTCTGTGTCTTACCCTTGTCTCAGTAGGAACGGTAGGAGCGAGGCTGTTATTTGTGGCACCTGCATCCCTCAAGAGGGCCCTTTTCACTACTTTCAGTCACTGTTCAGTGATATTACAGGTGTTGCCTCAAGTTGCAGTTTCAGTGCAATTAAAAATGAGATGCAGATCCAGCATAGATAATTTTACAAAATTCTTACAGAAACTCAGAGAAAATACCACCTTTACATGTATGTATCTCAATCCCAATGTACTTCACAGCTGAATACATGCAGCACTATCCTTAGATATGGAATGTACTTCCAAACTGCAATAACAGTAAGTGGGTTATCAGTGGTTTTGTGCCATGGTTCTGTTCAAAAAACCCAAACCTACATTTTTCTTAAAGAGCATATTGAACTGTGACTGGGAATTAGGGTCTGTTGTGGTGACTGGATAGTACCTGATGGAACAGTGAACCATTTCAATGGGCTGTGCAAATCTACAAGACAGCCTCCCCCCGACACCCAGGCCCACACTGGGTGCTCATCGGCTCCGTACTGTTCTTCAGCTCCCACTGAGAACATGCCAAGGGAAGACAGGCTGGACGTTTCTGCATAGGTGCTGATGGAGACGATTGGATGCTTTTGGGCCTCCTTCAAGTCAATGTTTGTCCACTGCAATTCTGCAGAAGGTTTTGGGTTTGTAGACGGTTTATGCATTTCAAGATTAGCTTTCTCATCATTAGTTGAAGCAACAGCAGCTTCTCCTTGATCAGAGTCCAGAGGATCCACAGTCGTATTTGCACGTATTTCTGCTGTCTGGTTGCCTGTGCTGTTACCACTGCTGCTGGCAGCAGCTCCCACCGGGGGAGTGTTGGCAAGGCTCATAGGTACACTTGCAAGCTCTGTGTCAGAGGAAGTATCTGCATCACCTTGAATGATTGCGCTTGTTTGGTTCTGAATATCATCAGTAAAGAAACAGCCAGCACTGAAGGACAAACAGATAAGTAATTATCATTCAAAGCATTATAAATTAGCACAGGTCTTAGACCACAGACATACAGAAATTGACCTAGCATTCCAGCTCTAGCGTTTTCAGCAGACTCCTTTTTTAAAAGTCAAACTCTATCACCAGAGGAAAGAGTCTAACATAAATCTGGCAGACCAGTCTAGTAAATCTGAAACACGGGAAGATCATTCATTGATCTTTTCAATGAATCAGTGGTGTTGGCTGCCTACAACTCTCAGGAAAACACTGAAGCAACATTACATTTTCTGGATATGAAATAATGAATAGAATTTTTTAAAACCCATTATTAACTTCAAGAGTTTTGTCTTAGCTAGAGAAAGCTTCTACTTAAGAGTACTAACTCAAACAAGTAGCTTCACAGCACTCCCAGCCTCGTTGGCATGTCTTGCACAGCCAAGAGGCCAGCAGTCAGTGGGGAATTACTGATTTAATCTCTCTAGGAAAGGAAATGTACAGTGACACTCAGGAGAAGGATAATTCCTAAGTAGAGTTTACAATCCTTTATGGTATTTCATAGGTAATGTTTTCTCTTATTAGAGACTAGTTCCAGGTAGTGACTACAGTAAGGCCTAGAGAAACATGCTTTACTGCAAGCAGGCACTGAATTCCAAAGCGGGAGCTTCAGTTTCTACTCTGAGTGCAACAACTGCTGCTTATTGTTAATTTTAATGGCAAAACTCACAAATGCTTTTTGATATACATAATGGTTAGAGATGCATTTCCCGCTCCTTCCTGTCTGTCCCATTTGAGTGTAAAGAAATATATTCTGGCATTGAAACTCTTGGTGTACAAAGTTTTGAACAAGTATTTTAATAAGTACCTGAGCAGACTTGTTGAGCTCCCGGTCTGAGACCTGTCACTCTCTCGGCCAGACACAATTGCCTTCCATGTCTTCCCACTGAGCTCACTTGGTGTGACACCTTGACGAAAATAAATTGCTCTGTCATCACAGCCGATTCCCCAGACCTAGGGAAGGAAAGAGCCTGGTGAAGCAAATGGCATGGAATGCAGGTAGACAGCAGCTACAAAAAAGGTGCAGTGGTGGAAAATTCAGCACAAAAATCTGCTGGACGCAGCATTTTCCTTTTGTGTTCTTCCTTAATGTTGATACTGTAGATGCAGTATAAAATTCTGTACCGTCAAGAGTAGACTGTTTGCACCTGAATGTGCCATACAAGAGACATGCTGACTGTTATCTTCTGGTGAAGAATTCAGCCATACATTCCTTCCTAGCAGGTCAAGCACAAGGACCTCTTCTTCAGCTGCCCATATTGGCACTGTCGACAGTCCTTGCCATGTGTGAATACTCCCTGTACAAAGAGGAACATAAATATCCTCGCAACCGGTATACAGCTATCTTACCTGGTTGTTTAAGCCTACAGTTACCATCATCATTTCTCCAACCATTTCAATCCAGCTTGTCCCACAAGGATTATGTGAGTTCACTCCTCTTCTAAACCACACCTACAACAACAGCAGCAGAAAGTCTAAATTTTGCTCCTTCTGCACTGGCAGGCAGACAGCTGGAATTTAGTTTCTTTATTGGATTAGTCTTAATCTCTAATACTGACTTGCCACATTGCCTTAAGAAGTCACTTATCTCCTTGGTTCTTTTTCTTTATCAGGCAAAGATAAAATAATTCTCTTAATAGTACCCAGACTGACTGTCCTTGTGATCAACTACAACGAGAACAGCCCACAAGGAGACTTTTTGTTATGACTTTCTGTCACAGAGTTTGTTTCTCTGCCACTGGAAAAATACTTTTTATTACAGGTCAAGTGTAGGCTATTTTTGGTGACTCTGAATGGGCTTCTAAATAGTGTTCTTTGTGTTCAAACCCTTGAAGCAGGGCTGATGGAGGGAACTGTCAGAGGGACCTTTTCAGTGGTACAGCTCTTTGAATTGTCTCTACTTAGATTAGTTTTTACCAATCAGAAAGTGTCTGTTAGCTGAGTACCTGGAAAAATTTCCATCTGTATTTAGCATATGGTCATATAGGGGCAAGCAGCTACTTTAGAAGTTGTTGGCTTAATCACATAACACAGTGTACTTGCCTATCCTGTGGCAGATTTGAAGAAAAACATGCTAGCTTATCTACATTTATTACAGTGGTTTTATCTGGCAGAGGGAGCAGGCTGGACACAGTCTGTTACCATGGTTCAGCTGACGAGTTACTCATTAAACCAGAGTAACTCAATTACTTAAAACTGCTATACATACACAGAATTAATCTATGTTTTTGAATTCAGGATGAAGGGATTTGATTGCCACCAGCAGAAGAGCACTCTAGTACGTTCTTCGAGAGTTTAAGGCTTCCTGCAACACGATGATCCTCATAAGTCCCTTCCAACTTGAGATATTCTATGATTCTAAAGTGTAGATGAAAATAATGCCCATGTCGCTTTTGATGTAACCTTCAGACCATGTGAAAACAAGACTGAGCAGATAGAAGTCCCTTCCATTTCAATGCTTAATATCCCTTAGAAGTAGGCCCCTGATTACATCCCCACCAACATACCCATCTACCTACCACATCTGTCTGACTTGGGTTTAGAAAATTCCTTTCAAGAGAAAAGCAGAAAGACTCCCTTAAATGCAACTATTGACATGACAAACCACAGAGTATTCCTGTAACAGCAAGGGGGACTAGAATTCCCCAAACCATGGGGATGGTGAGTCCAAATTACCAATGTTTCCTATGAAAGTTACAGGCCTGTTTGAGAAAAGCATATACAAAAGGGGAGAAAAAACCAGAACCAGAGCATGACACCTCTTACTTTTCTATCTTTCGTAACACACCACACCACATCAACACCCACAGAGACATGCATAATCCCATTTTCAGAGCTTGGAGACTCCACAATACTCCAGGAAATTCCTGCAAGAAACAAAACCCAGAAGGCATTGTAGGTTAGTTTCTAATTCAATACTAAATAAATTAAAGGGGCTTCCAGCTAAATTTAACAAACTTTACCTTGAGGGTTATTCCTATCAATTCCTTCTCTCACAATAGCTTGCCCTTCCCAAAGAGTTGCCCAAAGGAGGTCATATGGTCCACAGCTGATCTGTACAACTTCACCAGGAGTGGTGATTAAGGACCACATGGAGCCTTCCGGATTGTGATGGCAGACGTTTTCTCTGTACCATACCTAGACAAGTTTTAAAAACACAAATAAAACTTAGAAAAATATCACTACAACAATGAAACCATTGAGATAAGCAAGAAGACAAACTGGAAAGAACAGTCCCCCAGTAACAACAGGATCTTTTTATGCAGTGTATGCACTCTGACCTTTAAAGGGTTTTTTTTTTATGTTGATTATGCAGTTGAAGACTACTTCCTTATGTACTAAGGGAGGAGGCTTTTCTACAGACTAGCTTTTATCATGGAAGCGAATCTGGAGTGGGTACAGTAACCTATTGCTACAAGTTATGTGTATATTTCAACATTTTAAAAACACTTGCAGTCAATTTCAGGGCATGTTATATAAACCAAGAATGAGCAAATATATAACACAAAAATGTTACTGTTAGATGATAGCCTGACCTCACTTTCCACTGAACAGAGCTTGCTACAATATGGGTAAAAAATTCCATTCTCTGTGCAGCCTTCAGTGACATCCAGTCCATTTGTTAGTCTTAGTCCTACTGTCCGTGCATTTTTCTATAGACCACAGTAAAAATACTAAGGTCAAACACAGAAAGCATCCTGCAGTAGTTGTGTGAGTCAAAAACATGACTGCTGAGTGCTAAATCCTCATATTTAGAAGGACTTTATTTCTCTGGGGACTTTTACTTGGGAAATAAAGTATTTTACAATGTCAGTCAAACAAGCCTGTAAAGTGGGATGCTCGTCACTTATTACTGGGAAGTATGAAGCGCAGGGAATTTTCTTTTAACAATTTAACCAAGATTGGTGCCACAACTTACCAAGAACATGGGCTATT
>VZSC01017417.1:692210-719795 GCA_013398225.1 Steatornis caripensis | reverse complement strand
AACTAAAAGGTAAAGGTACAAAAGAAAATTGGTTCTGTTCTAGCCCAAACCGGGACACTCTCCCACCTCTGCTTTTTTACAGGCTCCCAAGCACCCCTTTCGGGCTTCGAACAAAGTGCTACAGACAAGGTCTGGCAGCTTCCCTGACTTACCCATCTGCAGCTATGACTCGGTGGTGCCCTACACTGCCTACTTCAGTGAGTCTTATCGTTGGAGAGGTCCCCCTTGGCACCCAGGACAATCGCCTCAGTCCCTCCAACATTACCTGGAAGAGACACAGGCAGCGTCGCTTTCCCTACACACACAGGAAGCTTTGGTTCCGCGAAGCGAGAGGNCTTACCCATCTGCAGCTATGACTCGGTGGTGCCCTACACTGCCTACTTCAGTGAGTCTTATCGTTGGAGAGGTCCCCCTTGGCACCCAGGACAATCGCCTCAGTCCCTCCAACATTACCTGGAAGAGACACAGGCAGCGTCGCTTTCCCTACACACACAGGAAGCTTTGGTTCCGCGAAGCGAGAGGCCATCGCAGCAGAACCACCCACCTCTGCCTGGCAGCTGCCGTGGTCCCTTTGCCGCTGCCTGTCCTGCCGGCAGCTCTGCAGCCTGCTTTGGCCATCCCCATAAGCTAAAATGCATCCAGGCAACGACATTAGCACTGCAAGTATTGACACAGAGGAAAAAAAAAAAAAAAAAAGACTGCTTCATAAAGACAATGCTATTCAAGTGCTGTTTCTGCACTTATTATCCAATACAAGATCTCCTCAGCATCAGCAAGTGAGGTGTTTTCTTGCACCACTCATACGAAACCAAGCCCGCCAGTTCCAAATCGTTTGGAAGGGAAAACAGAAATAGAAATGCAGAGCAACTTCCACAAGAAAAAATATTTCTGCCTCTTCAGAAACAAATACAACCATTCCCACCACGACGGCCGCCCCCAGCACCACCTCTACCCCCTTACCTCTGCAGAAGAGCACACCTACAGTGACTTTCACACATTCCTACAGCCACAAGTAATCCATATGTCTGATCTTTTGACAGACCCAAACCATTCCTGAAACATCCCCACTTGCAAACACTCGTGCCATTGCAGCGGCGTGTACTCATGCAAGGTAATTTGTGGTCAGGCCCCAGTGAGCTTATGGAGGTACTGCTGATTAGCTGTAACTCAAGTATACCTATGGCAACGCAAGGTGATGCAATTTATCTTATACCACTCTTGGTGAAGCTGAACCACGGCACGTTTGCTGCGCTCCTAACAGCACGCGCACAGTTCCTGCAGCTCAGCTAATGCTTGGCAATTTGTTAAACTCCGTTAACATCCTGGTGAGTCCGAGCTAAGCTCCGGCCTGCCACCCCAGACCTCGCTGCTGGGAAGACCACCGAAGGCAGAGAGGGAGAGCGGGAACTGCTGTGGGCACCGGCAGCAGCGAGACCACTGAGCCTCCTCCTGTGCGGGCTGCGTTTGAGCCAAGGCAAGGGCTGGGTGCAGAGACCCCTTCACAGGACCCCTCAGCCTGCACACGCCCAGATGCACGCACTGCCTAACAGGCACCCCACAACACCGCTGGCCACTGCTGGGATCACTTACTTGTTTTGCTTTACGAGGGCTCTTTAAGCTACCTGAGAACATCGCACTCCAACTGCTATTGAAAGCGTAATTGGAAGTATCAAAAAGCAATTACATTAAAAGCACTCTGCAGTGAATCAACTAACTACCCGTTTCTCCACCAGCCTCTCGCACCAGCCGCAGCACCGGCCGATGGGGCTGTGCTTCCAGGACTTGCGCACGGAGCTGAGCACGGAGGGAGGCTTCACGCACAGAAACACCACAACAGCTTCCCCCTGGAAGGAAGAGGGGTTTGTTTGTTAGCCCAGACACTCCCCCTTCCTCAAGTCCTTCCACACCATCCCACCGAGAAAGCAAAGGAGCAGCAGAGAGCAAGCCTGCTGAGCCAGGGAAAAAGGATGTTCATGTTTCTTTACAATTCAATTAAAATTTGACATGTCGCAGCCAATGAAGAGAAAAGGTACATTCTGGTTCTGTAAAGCCCTAAATCTTATGTGGCCTGTGCCTTGCGAGGCACAATAAAAAACCCCAAAATATCTACAAGATAACTTCCCTTTTCCCCCCTCTGCTTCTGCACTGTTTGCAGCACAGCTGGGTTAATCCCATTTCCACTGCTCTGTATTCTGACCTCCTTAAACAACCCTGTGCTAGGATGTTAAAACACTCTAATCTATAAATAATGTATTCCTCTCATCCAGCAATGGATTACTGGGCCATAAAACTCACTGGAATACACCGCACAGTCACCGGTTTAACAAAATAATACCAAGAAAGACCTATCAGTAGAGAGTCGTCCTCTTTCTTGCAGAAGTCTTTTAAAGATTTGACGCCGCCATTACTTTTGCACTGGATTTTTCTTTTTTAATAAATTGTGTAGGAACTGGTATTTTATTCTAGTGACCTCTTTTTTCCCCTCCCACCAAAGACTTCTTTTTTTTTTTCCACTATTAATCCTCACAGCATGGCAAAAGACCAGCACCGGCTAACTAATCAGAGCCAAAGTGAAGGGGGAGTGATAAAGGGCTCGTTGCTGCCTTACACCACGGGGCCCCAACACATGCGGTGAGGCCATGCTTAGACCCAAGCGGACAGCTCCCATTTCTGCCCCCCAATCCTCCTGCCCCAACTTCTGGCCGCAGGACGCCCGGGCATTCACTGGACCCTGTGCTGGGCCACTCCAGGTCACTGATCCTGCAGGGAACTATCTATGTTTTCCTCAGGGTTCAAGATAAATGAGTCTGCTCTGAAGACCGATGTCTAACAGGCTTGCTCCCGCTGCTGCAATGGTGCAACACCAATGCCTCTCTTACACCGCAGATGCCAGCAAGAATTCTACCACTGATTTCCCAGAGCAAAAGCACAAAGCTCAAGCAGACACTTAAATGATGCAAATTTGCGGTTTGGCAGGTTTTTTTCCAAGAGGCATTCTGGAAAAATAAAGTGTTTCTCCCTCAAAACAAGTTAAAAGTCTCTTAAAAACAGAAGTGCACCCTTTAAAGAGCAAGTTCCCCTAGGAAGCGTAGCCAGGCACGCCACACTTGGGCACTTGATTCCTTAGCTCCATTTGCCGCGATTAACACAGCAATTTTCCACACATTTTTCGTAATGCACAGATCACTTTTAACTCCGAAAGGATTGGGGAAAAACAAGCAACCCACCAACACCCACAAAACCTGCTTCCTTCATTCCACTGCGCTAATCACATGTGGAAGTTTACATCACTCCCGCAATATGAAAACGCCGTCAAAGGAATTAATAGCCCCCTTGATAATAGGTTTCCGGTATATTAAACAAAACTACAAAAGCGCTAACATTTCCAACAGCTACAGCGTGACTTAATTCCCCCAGAAAGGTACACGTTATACTTTGCCTTTGCACGGGAGGATTACTCATGGCCGATGGGTTGCAGTGCAGCTCTGAATCAGGTCTGAACTCTGCTGGTCGGAAAGCAAGCCCATGCCCCTCAGGACACAGAAGGCATATCCGACACTTCTGCAGCAGCCCTGAAGACAGCAGGTCGGGATGGCAAGCTGACCCCTCCACTGCAGCCGCTCGGGGAAGAGCAGGGCCGGGAGACAACGCTGCCCGCTTGGTTATTAGCCCTAATGCTTAGTCACAGTAATTTCAGGGCCAGGGCTCTGTACTCACATTTCCTGTCACCAACCCAAGAATTAAGCAATTTAGATTTAAAGATAGTAACCTGTATATAAAATAACTTGGTAAGTGATCGCTAGAAGAAAAAATGAGCAACCCAATACGGAAAAGCTTCGCCCAGCCCCTGCTTCTGCAGCGTTATCAGATCTTCGGCGAGCACGAGACCCCACCAAACCCAGCCGTCCCACCCTCACTGAAAAGCGCAGCAGCGTTGCCCTTCACAACGTCTCAGTTTCCCCCACCTCACAGAAACACCTAACAGAGCTCGACTCAAGTCGAAACCTTTCACAGGGCTCATTTTCAACAATTAAAGAGCATGGCAACCTGTAATTACTGAAAATAAAGCCAGACAGATGCAGAAGGGAAGCATCTTTACTAAGTAACACAATACTACATTTTCTCTCTTAGGAAATCTAGCTACTAAGTTCCCAGCTCCCATTCAATCAGCTCGAGTTCCCGGTGTCTGCAACGAACCCAGCGTGCTTTTACTACCTGTGAGCAGCGCAAACCCCGGAATAGCAAACAACACTTGACAACCTGATTAAACGCGACTCGGAGAAAGCAACACCTCTATCCACGCTAGGGAAAGACAGAAGTTAGGAGAGGAAAGCCTTATGGGCCCTCCCGGACACACGGCATCTTAGACAACACGACAACGCCACACCACACAAACACATTTTCCCAGCTTTAGCTGAGCTTCAGCTGCTCTCATTCCTCCAGCCAGGCACACACGACGCAAGCAAAAGTTAATGTCATTCGTGAAGTAGCTTACCGGTCACCATCAACAGCACAAACATCTTTGCCTGCTGTATTTCTCAAGCCCCGGCTGCCTGTAACACAAAGGAGGAAGCGCCAGTGTTTCATTCCCCTTCTGCTGCAGAGTGGGTGTAACTCGTTAAGTTTCATGCTAAGATGAGATGGGTCAATTGGGTGTGTTTGAAGGTTTGGGTTTTTGCCATCCCTCCCTCCCTCTTCCCTCCCTCCCTCTCCTGATTAATTCCTCCCGTCACAGGCTTCAGACGAGCTGCCACTCAGCCCGCCGGCTCCCAAAATCTGAATTCCTAAGGACACCCCTCCGGGATGAATTTAACTCACCAGCCTGACACGCTGCGAGAAGGGCCAAGAACTAAAACACCCAGCCAACCCACAGAGGCGACCTGCACATCAGCTACGCGTGAAACCGCCACGTGGTCCCCTTCTTCACGCACTAAGCTGCATCGTCCTTGGCATTCCACCGCGTTTTCAGGGAGCAACTCACCAGCAGGACATGAAATAAAAAACTTCTGACCTCCTCTGTACTTTCTGCAACTCCCCTCAACTCCCTTACGTCCCAGAGGATTTCTCCCTGGGTATGCATCTGGACAGTGCTTCTGTAAGAGGACACGCGTTCAAAACGCACAGGCAACTGCCTCCTGCTGAGCTGTCTGCAGGTACCAAAGTGTTTGCAGGATCAGCAACCACAGGCATTTAAAAATTACTCACGGATCTGGTTCTACTTAATTCGCTACTTCCACATAATTGTCTCTGGATCAGGATTTGAGCAGCATCGTCCTCAAGACCAGGGCTGTTTAACGGTTGCTATAAATAAGAAATACCAATACAAAACCTAAACCAGCTGTGTTTATCCGCCAACTTTCCCTACCTTGACTCCGCATCATTTATACAGGAGAAGAAAAACTGGTATCAAACTCTTCTCAGAATGAAGTAGACAACACTAAATATTTTTACAAACAGAAATCAAATTAATTAACAAATTAACACTTACAACTCTGCACGATACTTCAAAAATATTACAGTGTATTAAGTGATAACCATATCCTTGCAGTTCTGCCCTCTGCAGCCCAGCAACAACCACGAATGGGGAAAAGAACAAAATCGGTAGGAAAAGAAAAAAGAAATAAAATGGCAAAAGGCACGCACAGGAGCCCAGTTCCCCCACAGGGTTACAGGCACTGTTGCGCGACTTCAATGATTAAATAGCTGTAGTGAGGCTGTGGGGCTCCATACACCTAAATGCTATGGATGCTAGAGAAAAGGATGGGAGGAGGTGACTCTATTTCGGGCCAGCCAGAGATGAGATAGTTGGAGAAGGGATTTGATGCGGCACAATCGTTCTTACACACCCCATTATCAGAAACAGGCGCGCAAGCTGAGTTTCCTGGTACAGCAGTCAGCTTTAGCCCACTTCAAACAGCAGGTTTGGTTCAACTTTACATCTAAGTACGTGCAGCGCCAGATGTTCCCGATATATCTGCCCACGCTTAGAAAGCACCAGGTCCCCCAGTGACCGCAGGCACTCCTGATAAGCACCGGAGCCTTCCACCCAAACAGCCGGAAAGGGCTGAAAGGAGGGATGGGACCAGACGCAGCGTTTGGACTAGAAAGCAGTGAAACAATCAATCGATCCTTAGCCTTACGGTTAATTTAAACACTGAATGAGCACAGCCAACAGCTCCTATTTGTGGGCCAGGCAGAGGAAACAATGGGAGAAAGGCTAGGGGAGCGGACTGCCTCCTCCAGAAGTTTTCGATGCCGGTAACTAGCAAAGACCGAGCAGGCAAGCAGGTTTGGTGAGCTGCGAGTGACTCAGGAGGCGATGGGGGCTGCTGCTACCTGCCTTTGGGTTCACTCGTGCATGGCCAGCACTTGCCATCTTCAGCCCAGTCGAACAGCACGACAGGCAGAGAGCGCCGCGTTCAGAGCTCCAACACCACCCACCCTTAATCGCTCCCATCAAAACGGCTCCACCATTACGCGGAAACCGATGTGTACATATACACAGGTGTGCGTGCACGCAAGCTCCCGCAGATACAAAGCAGTGACGCTCCAGTCCTAAAGGAGGAACACATATGCTTACTACAACAGATTGCAAGTGATTGTCTGAAGCGTTTTTCAGTTTAAGAGGACTAAAGGAGGCACACCCTTCTGCTGCCAGCGTTAGGTCAATTCGCATTCTGTCACGGCAGTTTGGGGCACCTTTTCCTGCTCATTCGCTGTTACCTACAGCAAATTCTTGGCATGGTGGGACTCCCAGAAAAACATGAACTACACGTGCCTCCCTCCCTGTAATAGCTGTTTTCAGAAAGCTTCAGACAACTAAGTCTGCAAGCCCCAAGTTGGTCTGACCACCAGTAGATTTTATATCAGTGCAGATGGATAAAAGAAAAGCAGTGATTTTCCCCTTCCCTTCGTGACCCATAGCACCGGAATAAGAAACAGCAAGTAATAAATAGCAAGACTGATGTACGGAGAGAGATGCATAGAAGAATTACAGGTGCCATCACGTAGCTAAGATCTGGCTTTTCTGTAGATACAGCACTTGATTTGGTTGATCTAGTTGTTGCTGCAATCCTCAGAAGGGGCTGCAGGGAGAGGCAAGGGAAGCCTTCTCCCCAGCCACGGACCAGCCAACCTGCCCTCCTCCAAAGCTTTGATGAGAAACGAGACGATGGGCTTTCAGGGAAGCCTGGCTGGGGCAAGCAACCTGCCAGGGTCCGAGCTGCAGAGAGCAGGCAGCCCTGGCTGCTCAGGGAAGGAGGGGAGCAGCCAGCTGACAACAGCCTCGCCGAGAGCCCTCCAGGGCAGCGCCAGGGCTTGTCAGCTCACGCCTGCCCGCTGCGGGAGAACAGGCATTTCCAGGCCCCAGCCCTGTCACCCCGGCTGGGCTGACACATTTGGATACACGCCTTTTGATGTGGGCTTCCTCTGAAGGCATGCGAGCCAACTTATATAAATCTTAATGCTCTCCTGCGCTAAGCGATTAGCGAAGACCTACCGAAACCTGTTTTCAGATAACCTAGCATATTCTGCCCAAAACAGGCTGGAAACAACCATGCCAACCGCTGAGCTGGACAACTGGAGGGGACATCGCTGCAGGAGCTTGAAGAAGTGGCCGTTGGCTAACCCCTGCGGCTGGATGAGCGCACGCGTTTACCCTCCCCTTCTCAGCTGAGTAAAGATGACACGGCTGGGAAAAGCCCCTTTTTCTTCCAGCATCAGCAGGACAAACCCCAGCAACCCCACAGTGAGTCCACAGGCTCTCCCAAATACCCAGATGAGACGTGGAGACCCTGCCCCCAGAGCCCGGAGGAGAAAGGTCCCCCCATCAGGGCACAGTGTGCCACAGGACAGCACCTTCTCGGTGCTGAAAGGAGGGGAGAAGGACTGCCATTAGACACAAGCCAAGTCTGTATCCTGTGTAAAGGTGTGTTTATCAACCCTAATTAACATCCCAGGCTTCTCACACCCTAGCACACCTGCTAATTAGCACACATGAGTTAATATCATTTTAACAACGGATTATCACTTTGGGCAGAAAAATGGTTGGGAGTCACTTCAGTACAGTGACTCACCCTGAGCACAGCGGCAAGGTAAGATATGAAGAGCATCGGCCACGCTTGCACAGGGCTACGCAGACCGTATCTCTTTAACTACGGGTTACTTTACAAAGCCAAGGTGCTTCAAAAATTCATGATTGTATCTCTCTCATTTTCCACCTGCGCAAACAAATGGCCTTGGAGAAGCATCCTATCTCCATATTCCAGACACCTGGAGCCACTCAGGTCTTTCTTCAAGTCCTCATAGCCGTGATGGAGTTTCTAATAGTCCCAGCCACAGTGATTATGGCCTGCTTTGGTCAAGCACGTTTCGGGACATGACCCAGGGCCCACCAGGCCCTCGTCACCCATCAGGAACAACCCCAGGAAACACCGAGATGCTGATGCCCAATGCCAGTTTCAGTGCTACTCCAAACATCCCATAACCACAAACCAATCTGGTGGCACAGGCAGGCACCGCGGCACACGGTACTGCCGCATTCTGTTCCTTTTTCACGTAACACTGCAAACTACAGCCCTATAAACGCGACCTGGGCTTTAAAGTTAAAGCCAGCTCTCGTACATCGCTGTGGATGACGTGGCCCAGCCGTGCACTGGCTTTCATGCTCGCAGACCCCCTCCCCTGCGAGTAACACCCACGCTTGTGCCCGTGTAGCCTTGTGCATCTGGCAGGAGGGACTGTGACTGAGAACACTGCTGAAGCGAAGTGTAGTCTCTGTGTAGGTGGGGGGACAGTTTGGCTCGAGACATCTTACATCCAATGATAAAATTGAGGAAGAAAGTCGACTTAGCCGGCATTTACTGTTTTTTGTAAAGCCTCAGCTTTCAAACAAGATCTCTGTGATGTAGAGGCTCACAAGAGGGCACTGGTGGAAAGCCATCACACTGCTGTCAGAATCACTTCTACCCCCTCAAGTTGATGTTTAACGCTGCCTGCCTTCACCTTGTCCAATAAAAACCTGCAAACCAACCCTTGACAATTAAAGAACGTTAACAACATGAAAAATTCTGTGAGATTGAATGTATCCATACTCCCTGTTATCAGAAAGGTTTTCTCAGCCTCATGTTTCTATTTGGGATTAGGAAGGGAGCTGTGAAAGGCAGGTATTGTTCAGCCACAAATAGCTCCCTTTCAGCCTCTACAAAAGTAAGGTAATGAACTACAGGATTGGTTTGGTTTTTTTTTTCCCCTTGGAGAGGTCAGCAGATATATCAACTCATGGGAAAACTGATCCTCGCAGTTACACTGCAAGGGTAGTTGAAAAAGGTTTCTAATGAGCTACAGGGAGTGGATGCTGGTGGTGAGCCAGCACCCTTGCCTGTGAAACCAAGACAAACGACAACAGGCATGAACCACCTCTGGAGCAAGTACAAGTTAAAAATTAAGGTTTACGTTTTATCGCACCGCTTGTGGCTGGCAGTTGTCGCACCGACTTTGCAGCACGTACACGGGCACTTTGCTCACAGACACCCAGTGCGAGTAACTTCACAGGCGAACGTAGGGCTCCTTCGCTTTACTAGGACCATGCAGGTGCACGCAGGTAAAATACACACCTCTGTGTATACAGGATTAATATCTATAGAAGAGGCCTGCTTCTAGTCATCTAGTCTAAAAAAAATACCCGCAAACAGTGAAGTTCTTCAGGGCACACACACAAGCGCACACGCACACACACCTACCCGAAGTGGCCACGAGCTTCTGTGCCTCCCCAGCACCAAGATGGTTTTACAGGGTGCCCGATGCCGTCTGGCTGCGCACAGTGGCTCCAAGCCAGCTCCCCCCGACCAGGGCAGCGGGTACCACTGCGACACCCCGCATTGCACAAGCCTCGCGGCAGCGCCTGAGAGCCCCTCCGGTCCTTGCCGCAACTGCTGCGTGGCGCAATGACAAGCCAGAGTTTTAATGAAACAGAGACTCCTTCCCTTTTCGATGAGAGAAGGCTCAAGGAGGAACATTTTATTCAAGACCTCTAATCCAAACACCTCCTCTTATTTCTTTGAAAGAAACTAGGCGGTAGCTGCTGTCATTTTCATGCTGCGTTCTGACACGCTTCCACCGCATCCCTGCCAATAGTTTTAATTTCGTTGGAAAAAAACAGCTCAAAACGAGAGTGACAAGCTGTACTCTGGTGATGATGCTGTCAAATGATGGATATTGTAGGTTTACATTAGTCGTCAAAATTTTTCAACACTAAAAATAGGTATCACAAGCTTTTGGATTCGCTGCATTGAAGTATTGCACATACAGGATATTCACACCTTCAAAAGAGCCACTCAGAGCCAGGTAAAACCAGCAATGTGTGACACACAGCAAAGGTCTCTGAGCATTACTTATTTTGAGAAGGAAAGACAAGATGCTGCTTCATGAAATCTCCTAACAGCTCTGGCCAAAGCAAAGACAAGATGCTGCCCACAACATGAAATACAGCAGCACAATATAGGAGAAAGACAGATGGACAGACAGAAAGACAAGTTTAGAGGAGAAAACAGAAAACTCTGCATCCTGTTATCCCACCTCTTGGGATGGGAAAGCCCAGGAAAAGCAAGTAGGTTGCCGGAGGGCTGACATTTCCATTCAAGAGACGACTTCTCCCGAAGCGGCGATCTGCCGATGGACACCGGCCAGGCAGCAGGTTGCCGAAGGGGACGTTGTTTTTATAGGTAAGATGGCATAGGAGGAAGGGGTGGGGGGAAAGAGAGACGGTTTACAAACCAAGTTCAGCTTCCCTATTCCCTTTGAGTCACCGAGATGACTAGCACAGGCAGAGCTGCCCCTATATTAGGCCAATATTTATAGCAGAAAGAAAATGAAGCATCATAAGGAATTACTAATTAGATGTTATCATAACACTGTGTAGAATTGAAGCAGCACTCCAATGTGCTTTATAAATAATTAGCAAATTAACTTTCACAATACCCCTGTGAGGCAAGTATTATTCCCATCGTCTGCACGGCCAAACGGAGAGCAAGTGGTTCGCTCACAGCCACAGTCCTAGAGCAGTGGCAGGATTACAACTGGTGCCCTGGTCCCCTGTCACTAACACCTGATTCGGGCACAGCCTGATTGCCCAGGGTGAAAACCTGACTCAAAACACGCTCGTGTTAAGTTAGCCAGAGCTCTGAGCTGCCATCTCTGGCTTTATGCAAACAGTGAGAGGACAGAAGATACCTGTCCCAGCATATAGCCCAACAGTACTGAAAAAAGCATGGGGGCACAGTTGGCTTAAGCCTACCAAAGTCCATGCTGCTGCCTTATGGAGAGAAATCACCCTACAGCCATATGCTCCCCTACCAGCACGTGTACTGGTGCTCATGGCAGGCCAGGCGCTTGCTGGTTCAGGGGACAGCTTGGTGTGAAAATTCACCCTGCTGGGGGGAAAAAAAAAAAAAAGGCAGAGTTTGGGCAGATGGGTCTCCTGCCCTGGCCGAGTGCGTGGCTGCCCAAGCACAGGGATGGGGCATCAAAGAGGAAGAGGGAACTGGGAGCTCTCTGGTTACATCTCCCCTACCATCAGGCCATGAACCCCACTGCTCCTCTCTCCTAGACCTCTGCTCGGGCCACCATCATCCCATCCGTGCATCTCCACACACTGGCCTGGGCGGCATTTTCCAGTTCCTTGCCACTAGGATGAAATGCGTTTGCAGCCATAAGCTCGGGGCCTGAATTTAGGGCTGAGAGAGCAGCTGACCCCATGTTACCTGGCACAGGCACAACTCCTTTCACTCTACGGATAAATTCCAGCTTACACCAGCATGAGACGAAGACAGCCTCTTCCCTCGCTCTCAGCAGGAGCACGACAGATGACATACCAAAGCCTATAGTTTGCTCAATGGCTCAGTCCCTCCCACCCTTCCCAGAGCAGGCACCTGCTCACAGAGAAACCTCTTCACAGCCACAGAGCTAGGGGAGGCCAGGTGGCCAGGCTGCCCCAGCCACAGACAGACCCCCACCACTCCCACCCATCCGTCCCACCAGGCCCGAGGAGACTGCAGCCCGTGGCTCTGCCATCCTTCCCCCAGGGCCGACAGGGCACCGCCAGCAGAGGCAGCACTGCCCACTCCCTCCAACGCCCACCTGCCTGTTGGGTGGAGAAAGGCTGACCTCAAGCACCCTCACCTGAGTCCCCTCATGCTTTGGGCACGAACTGGGGTGGGGGGAGGGGGAAGTCCCTCCACCCCCAGCAGATCCAAAGGAAACAACTCTGAGCAACTGCCCCCTTCCAGACTTAGCAAACTGAGTATGCTGCTTCAAGCATGGACTACAAACATCTGCTAACTCCACCAGCACAACAGAAAGCATCCTGCCAGTAACTCTTCTGTCTGGGCAGTGCTTCCCCATGCATCCAACTGTCACCTTTCACTGGAGCAAGCAGGCTACCACACATGTCCTTGCTCCCCTCCCTCCCATACCAAGCTTTTTATTGAAGGAGATGACCACAGCAGCATCGATGCCATCCACACACACACCCTGCCTGCACAGCCCAAAGCAGGCTTTGGGAATGAGACTGGAACAGAAAGCTCCGGCTGCAAGCCCTCACGCTGCCTTCCCACCACCAGCCGTGCTGCAGACCAGACCACCTGGGAGGTCCAGGCTAAAGGCACCGTTTCCCATCGGCTGGTCCTCCCCGTGAAGTACTCCGAGGCTCTCACAGAAAGAAACTATACAGAAACAAACTGCTGCTATTACTTTCTGCCGGATACATGTTAAGAAAGTAGGCAGACCCGCATCTATTTCAGACGTGCTGCATAAAAATAAAAGATGCTGGTTGACTGAGCGTGTTCTCGTTTTTAGAAAACGAGCTCAGATTTATTTCTTCTCTTTTTCTCCAAATCTTTACAGACAGATGGTAAATAAATTCCCCTCAACATCGCCTCAATGAAAAGAAGTCCTGACCTGGTTTCAACTTCCCCGGGCCAGAGCACAACACAGCAATCACGTCACTCAGTCAATACCTCTCTCCCTGGGGGCCCCGACCTGACACCTCTCACTCACAGCCTGACCCAAAGCCCTCTGAGGTGAGCAGGGATCTTGACTTCAGGTTCTGCCCAGAGGGCTACCACCACTGACTCTCGCAGGATGGCTTGAGGTTACAAACGCTACAGCCAGCAGGCAGGGCTAGCACCACTAGACCTGCCATCCCCAGAGGTCTCACAGCGATCGAAAGAGGTACGACTCTCTGGTTTATGTCTTGGTGCCTTCCCTTTTTGTCCTTTTCCATTAACTTGTTCTAGCTACTGCAGAGGCCTTTTTGCCTTTTAAAAACCCACACAGGGCTATTTAATTGAAAGATACACATAATTTTATCAGAAAGTATATGCTATTTTTCTACTTTCCCTATTTATACTCCCTTCATTTATTGCCACGACACCATGTCTCATATAACTATATTACAGTCTACTTGTTTGCCAGCACTACGCTCCTCACAATGAGCAAACCTTTAATTTCAAGGCATAGTTTCTGTCCACCTATGGTCGTTGTGAAGCATCCGTATTGGTGGTGCCCATGCCAAGCCTAGCTACACTGTGTTACAGTGGTCATAAAGTGAATCACCGGCAGTTTTGTCTGGATACACGGAGGTCTTCACCATGAAGATGCTCAAGGTGAAAAGTGAAGCAGGATCATGTTTTCCAGAGAGGCTGTGCAGGCTCTGTCCTTGGGGATTTTCAAGACCTGCCTGGAAAAAAGCCCTGAGCAGCCAGGTCTGGTCCCAGAGCCAGCCCTGCTTCGGGCAAGGGGTTGGAGTGGAGACCCCCACACGTCCCTTCACACCTGAGCAACCAACTCACTGACCGCATGCTCAGGGGCACACTCCCAAACAATCATCAATCAAATGCCCATGACCAGGCCCAGCAGATAGGGCAAAACTCCACATCAAGAGGAGGTGAGCCTTTCATCAGCATAGGGTCCACCCACCTACACTGCCCTGAAGCCTTCTCACTGCTTCTGGAAGGGTTTGATCCAGTCAAACCATACCTATGACTGTGACAGTTGGATCCTCCTCCTTCCACACCAGCTGCCAAACATGCCTACCAACCTAGCTCTATGGCCAGCCACAGCACTTCCAACACGTTTCAGTCCAAGGGAGCTGAGGACACACTTCAGCAAACAGGTCTGTGCTAAACTGGACAATATTGAGTGCCAAAACACCAGGAACACTCACGAAAACGCTTTCACTAGCAAACCTGAAAGCTACTGAACTTCCAACAGAGGTTTACAGTACTACCCAGTAGCAACAGGACAGCAACCTCCTGTGAGTCCCCAGCAGTCTGCAGAGCACACCCTCGTTCCCACCCACAACTAAACAAATTTTGGGGGATTTCTACACACAGGTTGGACACCAAGAATAAAGTATGGCAGAGGCATGCTAAGATAAGATAGTACTGAGAAATGCCACTGGTGCATTTTACTTTGAAAAGCATCAAAATTACGGGAAATTATTCAGACTCCCTTTACTAAGAACACAAGAAACTGAGAAGCGTGACCAGGAAACGCTGGCTCTTTTTCATGGTTAGCAGGCAAGGAAAGGAGGTGCAGAAGAAGAGTGGGAGGAAAGCATGAAGCGACTGGAAACGTCTTCTCTGAATTGCAGCCTGAAGTATTTGGCTTTCTTTTGATACCAGTAAATTTAGAAGAAAATAAAGACTTTCCAAATCCTGTTCCAAACTACTACTTGGAAGAAGGCCACAGCTCATTACGGACAAAGCAGGCAAATATGGTTTGTGATCCTCAAACAACAGCCCTGCTCCTACAAGCCCACTCCTGAGTAACTGCAAACCAGTGGCAACACTGGCAGACGAATACGTACACATGTATACATTCATGGTGTTACACATTCACCTTTGGAAGACCCGCACTAAGGTCTGACCCAAGCCTGCACCTTCTAATTCCACTGCCACTTGACCTTGCCTTTATACTTGCACAAATGTGTTTTTGAACATTCAGAGACACGTAATTTCTCTGAGTGATCCCTAAGACTAAGAGTTCACATACAGATTAACTGCTTAAGCAAGCTCAAGGGCAGAGATCTGGTCTCTTTTACCGGCAAAAGCCTCGTACTCTGAAAATCGTAACTGTTCTAGAACTGCTNTTGAACATTCAGAGACACGTAATTTCTCTGAGTGATCCCTAAGACTAAGAGTTCACATACAGATTAACTGCTTAAGCAAGCTCAAGGGCAGAGATCTGGTCTCTTTTACCGGCAAAAGCCTCGTACTCTGAAAATAGTAACTGTTCTAGAACTGCTGATTAATTTTCCTCATTTGTACTTTTTTCTCCCCTTTTAAACTCCTGCCTGTTCCTTTTATTTCTTACGAGGCTTTTCAGTATTTCTCTGTTACTTTAACATTAAAGCCTGATTTGTGATTAAACACAAGATTTGGGAGGCAGGCTGCAATGCTGCCTGCTGTCACTGTTCCAACTGTAAGAAGCTCTGGGAGCTATCAGCTGATCAGGGCAGATCCTTCTCTGCATAAGTCTGTGTGATAAAAGTTATTTCTCCCCCTCTTTTACCCCCCAAAAACTCTGATTAAGACACAGCGAGATAGCTGCATGGCATCAATAGCGGCAGGTATGTATTAAAGTGGTAATAAATGGGGCAATGGCAGGGACAACATAGAAATACGTTGCAGAGCAATAAAATAGTTCAGTTTCATCAGTTGCATTAATTGCACAAAAACAGTAACCAGAGATTGGGAGCTTAAGTACGTCAAGAATGCTGCGCTCAGTAACTTGAAGAAATTACTTTTATAACTTGGCCCAATTCCCCCACTGTAGCCGCACTCAGCAGATAAGGGAACTCTTCAAACTTAAATGACCACGTTCCGCATTTCGGGGTTCTGCGAAAACCAGCTGAGCTATCTGGAAGCCAGCTGAGGTCAGGCCAGCTGAAGGTGGGCCAGCACACAGGGTGTGATCATCGCTCTTCTCCCTCATTTCAGTGACACAGGATGCGCTTCACAACACACCCGTCGGCCGCAGGAAAGGGAGCCTCCTACATCCTACACACATGGGTGAAAGTCCTGGAGAGACCCCTGCAAAAGTAGAATAAAAAGCACAGAAGGCCTCAGGTCTCCTGCACTCTCCTCATTAGGTGGTTCTGCAGCACGAGTGATCCAGAGCCTCTCCAGGGAGATGCCTCCTCTTCACTCTCCACTCCGCGCTCAGCATGGATCTCCGAGTGGTCCATAAAGCAGGTGTCTCCTGGGACATCATCTTGCAGGGCACAAGAGAAGAAGCTCTAAAATCCACAGCAAAAAAGCACGACTCCGTAGCTGGCAAGGAAGGGTTAATCAAGGATGTCCATCTGTCACTGGGCTTTGGAGTGAAGGATCCTAATGACACGGATTGCTGAGGCCATGAGAGCACTGAACAGGTTCCAAGACACCTCCTTTCTCCTCAAACCTCCTCAGAAATGACACAGCCAGATGATGGCAAGGGGCAGACACAAAGGAGCGGGGAGCCCCAGCTGTACATGCCCTGGAACAGGGAAAAGGAGGGGGAGACCTCCGAGGCGTTGCTTATTTATGCAGTAACACCACCACTTGAGAAATTATTCATTGCAGGCAGCGTACAGATGCACGGTTCAGAAGCAGGATGCACCTGAGCACTCAAGAGACACCCACGTCAGAAGCAGTGTGCTGCGAGCAGAGGATGCGAGTGCCGCAGAACAAGCAGCAGCCTCTTACAAGCAGCAGCCCTCTCCACAGCAGCTCAGTGCCCGAGACGTCCAGGCAATACCAAGAGAATCATGAAGGACTGGTCCAAAAGTACATTGTGGAGAGGTTCAAGCCTTGCAAAATATTTCATTAAACTGTTTCCCTCTCTTCAATCAGCCTTCAGCAGAGTTCAAAAGCGCTGGGAAGTGGCTGGCTTCCCAGCACTGGGATAAACTGTCCCAACGCACTGGCAAGGTGAGATTGCAGACAGCGGCAGGAAGCACCAGGCTGCAAGAGAAGTTTTCCCCTGTACGTCAAAGCTTCCGAGGGACATCGCTGATGAAGTAAGGAAAAAGTGGCTCTGCACAAGAGGAAGTCCCGCAGAAGTTGTGCTCCATGGGCTGCCCATGACCTCTACTTCTCCTTTTTGCTCTCATTAAGTAAGGTGCAGCAAAGCCTTTCAGGCAGCCTTGGAAACTGCCCATCATTCCTCAGCAAGACTTAGCGATGAGATTGACTTTAGACATATTAAAAACATCCTTGATTTTAACCAGAGCTCCAGTACCTGCTTAAAGCTGATCATCACACTTACAGGTTTTGCTACCTAGGAGCAAATGGTGACATATCTTTACTCGAACAAGCACCAAAAGCTGTGGGGACTGTTGTTAACTAGCACTGTGGTGCAGACAGGCATTCAGAGATCCTGCGAGATAATAAAACATGCCGAAGGAAATGTAGGTGGTTGTATCCACCCTAGCCCGTTTCAAATCATCACCCCCAAACTTCATTAATTAAAATAAGGATGTGCACTAGCCACAGCACATCTTTGCCAATTAAGTCAACTAGAGCAGAGCTTGCGGTAAGTAAAGGACAGTAAGATCTCTGATGCAGCTTTATTAAATGCAGTGTCTCCAGGCTGGGCTTTCAGTGAAAATCAATATATTCAGGGGCTGCTATGGCTGTAATATCAGACATCATCTCAGCCATCCCTTCCCTATCAAGAGGGGAGGGATGTGCACTGTTGGCCAACAGCACCCCCAGGCAGCCACCTGCCCCACATCCCTGCCCCTCCTCGCCCCACTTAAACTACTCCACATCAGAGCTGCCACGTCCTGCCTACGCGTTTCCACCTCCAGCCAGCCACCAGCTCTCTTCTAGCACCCTGGCTCACAAAATGCAGCTGGCCTGGCCATTCTGGCTTCTTGAACTTGCTTATCGTGCAATGAGGAAAGCACCTGTGCCGCTGCAAGGAGGGGAGGTGGAACACGTTGCCCTGATTAAAAAGATAGCTCAAACTCAGAGCCATGCCTCCACCGCTCGGCAGCAAAGCACAGAAGGGAAACGGGGTCGGTGTACAGCTAACTAGGCAAACAATACATGGTTCATATACTGGATCAGTACCTTGGCCTGACTCACAACCACCCTGGCGATGCAGTTGCGCGTGACAGGGCAGGATGCCCCAAGCTGGACGTGCTCAAGACTTGCTCGTACAAAACCCAAGCCGTACACGAGCACAAAGACGTCACACGTGACATTCCCCTTCCCAAACACACAAAAAAAGGAATTAACTTTTGGGTTTGCTGTGAAAGGAGCAACAGCCTTCAGAGCAGCAGCTCCTCTGACATTAGTCAACATTTGATATGATGGAATGGGAGAGAAGGGAAGAGGAGACCTCACGCATTTTTTTTTTTAAGGTGCACTCTCAGGCTATTTCCTCAATAAATGTTTGTGCATCTTTTTAAAGAATAAATGTCAGCCTTGCAGTGCATTGGAACCTCAGGATTACTGCACTGGCAGAATTAATGTATTAGACATAAAGATCATAAAATTTCATTACCCAAAGTAAACTGCATGTGTTTTCACTCTAGGGAAACTGGAAATACCACTCAATTTCACTATCATTTTCTGTTAACTGACTGTTCTGCCACATATTCGCATACTGGCGCATTCAGTTTCATGATATATCTGTCTTCTAGTTTCATTCTTCTTTCTCTTCAGTGCTGACCTCTTTTAAATTATTTTTTTGTTCTGTTTTTGTCTCTATGAAGGCACCACACCGGAAAAAAAACTTACCCTGAAACAAACAGAGTGGATCATATTTGTCAAGCTGAAAATACACCAGAAGGAACCTATCCTGATGTCTGAAATAAGGGTAGAAAGCAACATGGAGGTAAGAAAACCTTGGACACATCACGCAAGGCTTCAACTTGTTCATAGGCACGCTAGGGTCTATGGTCAACAGTGAGGCACTGAAGAAGAGAATCTGTTCCCTTCCGTGGTTTAAACTCCCTGTATTTTTCCCTCCCACTATTAGACGGGCTGCAAACTCACAGATTTGCATAAGCCACAGATTTTGTCTGTCTCTTTGCAAGGTCAAAAATTAGAAGCAGCACAAACAAACACACATGACAAATAGGCCAGCTGGCAGCAATTCGGAGTGACCACATGGAGGAAGTGTGGAGAAGAACAAGGGCAGGAGAGGAGCCTTTAAAAGCCGGGGTCATATGTACATTGCAAGTTACAGGGTGCCTCAGGGTAATTTTTTTATTTAATCAGTTTTGTATCTTTGCAAAGATTAGTGACCAGCTATCCACATTTAGTGCTGTCATGTTTCTATAAACATTTCTGAGTTTACTTTCTTTGATAAAACATGCAGCTGCTGACATAGTTTTTCATATAAACATTTCACTATGGATTATACTGCGTCTTTCAAAAAAGCCTTAACATTTTCATTTCTAAGAGACCACTCACTCTCCTCTGCAGGCTGTGGAGCATTGCCTGGACACAGAAATGAAGGGACAAGTAAGCAGAGCAGAAGGAAGGTAGGTGGGCAGGAGCTGCAAACAGATACAACAGTGAAAGTCTTCAGCAAAACCATCCTGGGCGTTACTCACACGAGGGCGTTATGGAAGTAAGTAGGAAGGTAGGGAAACATTTGTTCTGCATGGCTTCTGGAATGGAAGAGAAAGATTAACAGGTCAACTTCAAACATCAAGCCAGATGCACACAGCTGGTGTTAATCGGCATGACCCTCATTACCTGCAACAGACCTCTGCCAAACTATGGCAGCCAAAGAGCTGGCCAGATTTTTATTACTAACATCACTTTGGCCTATTAATGCAGGAGGGGAAATAATCCAAATCCAAACTGCTTCTCCCCTTTTGTTGCTGTTTATATTTTGCCAGAGCCACAAAACCCAATTAAGTCGGTTTCCCTTTGGTTTGCAGTCGGTCAGCTCCAGGCACTCAGGGCTGCAGTATCTGGGGCTGCCAGTCCTGCAGGGAACATTTACTTGTTTGAAAGCAACTCTTTCCACTGGACTTGAGTTTAGCTAATTGTACCATTTCTATTGATCTAGAGTTTTATAAAAAGCTTGGCTCTCGATTGCATGCTGTCAGCAAAATTACGCTTGGGGGCCAGATTTGGTTTAGCCTGGCTCTCACAAAACAATAAATGGGAAGCACTGACATAGGTTTAAAGCAGTAAAACCAAATGCATTTTAAAAATAAAGCTCTAAAATGCCTGTCCAACTAAAGTAGTACAAGGCCACTTATTCCCAGCAAATATGATCATGGCACGCTGTTCAGATATTGGAAGCATGAGTTGATTGACGACTCTCTGAGCACCATCCCACTGAGATTTTCTACGTCTCTTCTTCCTGACCAGCCCTCTTCACATCTCCTCAAAACACGTGTTTGTGGGAGTGAGAGCTTGCTGACAGCTCATTATTTAAAACGGTTGTTTTCCCACAATGAGGAAAAAAAAAAATAAACGGGAAGAGGAGAGCTTCCCATTGCCATTCGACCCACCACAACACACTGAGCCCATTCAAAAACCTCGCAGTGCTGTAGATCATGTAACGTCATCAGACATCTGCCAAATAAACAAGCAAGCTCCGACATGCCTCCCTCCAAACCTGCAAAGCAATTTCCATCCCAGTATGGGAACTTGTACCAACGTTTAATACTCTCTTCAATATATCCCCTTCCACAAAGAAAATCTGTGCCCACTGCTACAGGAACACGCTTAATCCCTGTAAGCAGATGTCAGCCTCCAAAGCTGAGAAAATGACTTTGTTCTTTAGGATCAGGGAATTTAAAATGCAAGAAGTTGAAATGCCCTGATGAATTTGGTAACTTAAACCCCGAGAGGAAGCACCTGCTTTCTGAATAGCCACCCAATTAAAAGCCCACCACTGTTTTATGCATCCATAATTCAACGTGAACGGTCTTTTGCTAGTTGACAATATATCAGCTACGGTCAAAGAGTGACACAGCTGAAAGAGACGAGGAGCTGCTGAGAGCAAACAGCCCAAACCCCACAGCATCGCCCTGTGCAGCAGCTCTCCGACAAAAACTTCTTCGAGACGGGTTTGCTCTGCAAGGATCCAACAAACTCCACACAAGCTCCACCAGCCACCCCAGAGGGATGGCAGGTCGCCCCAGCGGTAGATTTGGGGTCTAGATCCACATCTCAGACACACAACTACACCTCCCCTCTCCCAGCAACCCACTCACAGAAATAAAAGCATCTCCCTTCACTATACAGCAGGCAAACTAAGGCTCCAGTATGCTGCAGGTAAAATAAGGCATCTTCCCATTTATTTATACCAGCACTGGTAGGGATGGGGAGGGGAAAACCAAAACAAAAAATACGAAAAGGGGATTTTGCCCAAAAAATGTAAACAAAAGCCAAGAACACACAGGAACGATTAGCCTGCCCGCACGATTAGCAACCACAACAACAAAAAGCAAGGAACCGTAGCAGTCCCCTGAGCCAAAAAAGAAATACAGCTCCAGCCTGCTTGTCCCCATGCCACCCAGGGCAAAAGGTGGAGAGGCTGGAGCAGAGGGGCTGAAGCAGGACCGCCGCGTCATCAGGCGTTAGGCAGCACCTTCAAACACTCAACCCGGGTCCCAATCCACCTTCACGTCGTCTAAGAGAGGCTCCTGCCGGTTCCTGGGCCAGGACAAAGCCATTCGGTCATTTATCAACAAAGTCTCATTTACCTCGTGTCAGCTGTCACTTTCTCTCAGCACAGCCAGGTTTTCAAGCAAAAAATGCTTTCCCTGTAAACAGGCAGAAACTCAGCTAAAAACAGGGCATCCCTACACACCTCACGGAGTGAGGAAGACTTGGCAGGAGAAGGACTGCGCCTATAAGGAGTTCAGGCAGGACCAGCAGTAGATCAGCAACGTCTGTGGGAAATTTTACCTGTGTTACTACACGTGCATGAGGGATATCTGTTTGGAAGTCTTAAAACACGCTGGCGTGAATCCTGATGACAGGTAGAACTGTCGCTTCGCTGTGATTAAAATCTGCGTCGATACCCAAGGGCCGGGCCAGGTACTTTCCCTGTTTCCCACCGCCTCCGGAGGGGTGCGGAAAGCTCCGGGGAGAAGCTGCACTGGCCTCGGCCCAGCACTCAGGTCGGCAGCGGCTCCGGAGAGCTTCGATCGCCACCCGCTTGGTGCAGACCGGCTCCTTGGGCACGCTCATGCCAAACATCGGCAGCCCACGGGTGCACCAAAAATCCTTCTCTCACCCCACAAAATCCAGCCCCCGTTCCATAAGCAGTTCCCTCTAACACGAGGCACCTCCCTCCATTGCCTGGCTAGTGGCTGAAGGGCACAAGTGACAGACACACAGACTGTGAACCAGACCAAACCCGGACCAGACTTACAACCATCCAGGCCAGCACATGCCTAGGATAAGCAGATCCCAGGCTTCCCAAACGAGAGAGTAACAGCAACATAAAGGCTGCTCCCCTTCCCCATCCTCGAGTCCCTCTTGCAACAAAACCAGGGTCGGTGGCAGCCCTCACTTTGTGCCCACCGCTGCCGCCAGCTCCGCCAGGAAGCAAACGTGCTGTGGGCAAGGCAGGAGGTGCCCTGTAATTAAACACTGCATCCAAACACCTATGTGAAGAGGACAAGTTAAGATTAGCTCTGGGGAGACCTTATAGCAGCCTGCCAGTACCTGAAGGGAGCTACGAGAGAGCTGGAGAAGGACTTTTTAGACAGGCATGCAGTGACAGGATGAGGGGTAACAGTTTTAAACTGCAAGAGGGTAGATTTAGATTAGTCATTAGGAAGAAATTCTTCACAATGACGGTGGTGAGACACGGGAACGGGTTGCCCGGAGAAGTTGCGGATGCCCCCTCCCTGGAAGTGTTCAAGGCCAGGCTGGCTGGGGCTTTGAGCAACCTGGTCTAGCGGAAGGTGTCCCTGCCGGTGGCAGGGGGTTGGAACTAGATGGTCTTTAAGGTCCCTTCCAACCCAAACCTTTCTGTGATTAGTCAGACAACCTCAGTTCTGACATCTCCTAAGTTTAGCTTGCTTAAAACTGTAGCTTCAATAATATGTATTTAACATACAGGTTGGGATGTGCACGTTTTCAATGTGCTTTTTGAAAGGCCTAGAGAAAAACAAATGAAAGCGTTTTTAAAAAATGTTACATTTTTCCATGTAAACTAACCAAAGTTTGGCTAGAAGATCTACGGTTTCCTTATCTTCGTATTTTGTGTAAGAAAGATCTGTGATACCTGACTACACTGAGGTCAGAGTGCTCCTGTTTTCTCCTCCCAGGACTCCCCTCAGTCAGAGCTCCAACCTTGTTACGGATCCATTTTGTCTTATCTGAAAAGGCCTCTTCTTGTCTTTCATTATTGTAGAAGCTCATATTGAAACCCAAGCATCCCCAACAAGTACTGTAAACCCCCAGTCCTTCTTCCTGATTTAAGAATGGCTGCAACAGTAGACTATCATCATACTGTACTTATCCTTGAAAACATGTAACTCCAATTCAACAATCCTATTACATATGCTCCTAGCATTCATACAGAAGAGATTTAGCTCTTAGCTCTCCATCACTTTATCTCTTTCTGTGTTTGCCAGTGCAGAAATTATCTCAGGCTATAGACAGGTCACATCCAAATGCTTCTCCTATCTTGCTGCAAATCTGGAAAAAAAAAAAAAAGCAACCGTCACATAGCTTGCACTACCCTGTCAAGCTTCCTAGCTTAGCTTTTAATAGCCACTGCTCTGAAGTGCAAGGGGAAAGGGCCGGTTACGCTAGCTCCCAGCGACCCATCTCTAAGCGATGCTATCAAAGAGACTACTTGTGCAACTGAGGGGTCTGTTCAACCCCCTCCTGAGGGGCACAAGGCAGAGGGAACCCCTGTCACACTCATAAGGATCAGGGTCACTTCCAAAGTGACGGCAGTATAAGTCTAACAAGATAAAGGGCAAAGAGCCCATCCAGAGCAGAGCAGTCAGAAGGGGAGCTCCCAAGAGCAGAGATGGCAAAAGAACCAAATGAGGAGAAAACAAGAAACACTGACACGTGCACGGACGGCAAAAAACGCATTCTATGTTTCAGTGACTTGCCCTAAAACATAGGAGTGGGGTGGGAGGGTAAAACCATACCATGCAGCATACCATGCTGCTGGCAGAGGGGAATCATCCCGGCCTCTCTTCTGGCTCTGATCCCCTCAACCTGCACGTACGTTCCTACCTCTCGGGCGCAGCCAGCTGCCCATGGCCCTTCCCGTGCCCAACACTACTCATGCCAACTCACTGCGTTTGTCAGCAAACTGAGCCACCATCCAGCTGTCTCCATGTTTCAGCAACACACCCACCTCTTGCATAAAAAAAAAAAAATCTAGAACTAAAACACTTCTGTTTCATTTATTCCAAGTGCACTGCTCCTACAGGCCTATCCTCCATGATGCACGTTATACATTTCTCGAACCATCATCTCCTACATCTAATACTGAAACCCTGTTTTAATGCCGTTTTGCCATTCACCTGCCAGGGATATCCTCTCTCTTTCACTGCGGTACCCCCTTCTGTGCTCTTGCCCAAGACCTGTTTCTTACCTCACCCCATTTTTTCCTTATATCACGCCTCCAACACATTCTTGACAACTCATAGTTTAGTCACTCTTAGCAAGTCTAAACCCCAGCTATGCAGCACTTGCCAGCGAGACAGCTCTATCTCCGTGAGAACATCAGCCCGGCTTTCTAAATACACAACTCTCGGCAGGTCTGACGTTGCAGCCCAGGGATAGCCCACAGAGCAGGCAGCACTCTCGAGAAACTTGCCCTTTATTACAAGTATTAATGTAATAGCAGCACTTACAGATGCTTTTGACTCAGCGCGCAGCACCTCCCCTGGAGGAGCACTAACTGGAACGTACACTGAAAGGAAGGATTAAGACAAATGGGATCTGCAAGGTGGTTTTGTCTGTGCTGATCACCCCACCAAGCAAATATTAACAGCAATACTAAAACTGACGGGCAGGAGATGTCACTCAGAGTACACTTTCGCTATGAGTTCAAACCAAGACCACGAAAGGGACAGCACGACCCAGGGCTGCACATTCCCACTGACTCCTTCATGCCACCTGAGCACGGCTGCCAGTCAAATCAAGCTGCCCAAAAATGCATCTGATGAAACCAAGTCATTTTTCAGCCACGTGGCCTGGGAGCGCCTGTGCTGACACAAGCAAGGCAGTAGGAACAGAGGGCACAGCAAAGGAAGAAGTGGGATAATACCGTTCCCTTCAACAGTGACTCAGTTCTGGAGCATTTAAAAAAAAATTTAAAAAAAAAAAAGAAGTCACACATGCTCAAGAAAGTAATCCTTTTTTCCTTACTTTTCAGAAAAGAGAAACAGGGAGCAGGCTGCAGTCAGCCCCAGCCACGCTCCATCAACACCAGTGCTGCTCAGAACAGTGTCTTCTGTGTTTTTCCCAACCAGCCTCTAAGGCAGATTGCTGGTTTGGCTTCAGCACCCGCGGAGAACACCCAACCTTGTCCTGCAAGCAGAGCATCCCACCCCACAACGAGCCGTTTCCATTAACCAAGCCCAACTTCCACTAACGACATTGCCCTACCAAAATTTGTTTTTTTTACAAAAAGGCTACAAGGTGCCTAGGAGTAATCCCAGCCTGTTTGGCTGAGCTGCACTTTTCTGCACCCTTGCTGCATTGTGAACTCCTTTGACTGTGCTGTTTTGCTCTGCCCCCACAGCCAGACACAGAGGTGTGCCTTTTGCAGCCCCTCACCCCCAACCCACCACTTCCGACATCCGCTCCTCATCCTCTTCCTCTCCCTCTTATCTGGTGCATTCCCACCAGCCCACAAACCCAGCCTTTGTCTTCTCCTCCAAGCAGCGCTGATCTCCATGCCCTCTCCCCACCCCTGCTCCCAGCCGTCACACGAGGCTATTAACTGCACTCTGGTATTCAAACACCGTAAAGTTTAGGAACATATAAAAGCCTCAGGAGACAAAAAAGAAAAAAAATAACCCTTGAGCGTATGCCAAGCAGTTTTATTTAAGACTCAACTTACACCCAAATCCAGATGCCAGCAGTTGCAGATGCAGTCCTTCTCCCCTCACCTGGCTGCTGGCCACGCGGCACCGCTACGGCCGCTTTCCTCATGCCCTCCTCTACACCTCCCCACGGTGCCAGCTCTTCACCATCTGCTTCACCCATGGCCCAGCTCACCCCACGCTGCCTGCCTTCCTCATGGTTCCCACCAGCCACCACCCTTCCCGACGGCGTTCCTCTGGCAGCCGCGTGCTTGCACGGCCCCGACTCCGAGGGGGCCTCCGGGCAGCACCGCAGCACAGGCACTGGGCAGCAAGATGTCATCAGCAGATAGAAACCCTTTCGACAGATTCCTGCCTTGTTACCACATCAAAACATCAGCTCCTCCGGCGAGCACTGGTGTTACCGCAGGCACGCCGCGCACGCCAAACTGAGCACGCATTTCCAGCGCACAAGCAATGTGGTGCCGGAGGGGCTCACCCGGGGCCACAGCAGACTGTCATCAAACGAGGCCGTGGCGAAAGATGCTGAACATATTGAGATACACTGCGACTTGAACTGAAGCAGCGCAGGCCTCGGGGAGAAAGTATGCGACATGCCGTGACTGGTGTCATGCAGAAGACCAGATGAGATCGGGGTCTTCACCTTCAATTTCTGTTCTGCAAGCGATTCTCCAGAGCAAGAGCAGCCCTTGCAGGAGTGCCTCCTGGCTGAACAAGCTCACCTGTGCTCACAGCAACGTGAACTTGCTTTCACAGGTACTTCTGAAAGACCCTTCTCAAAGGATATTCCAAGGACAAAGAGCCGCAGGCCAGATGATCATCACCATGTGCAGATGATCACCACCACTGTTCTGTCCTCAAGTTTCTGTGGATCTACACATCAAATAGATCAAAGAGGGCAATCTCGTCTCTGCTTACGTTTCCAGCTTTGCCTTCGGTCTCTCTGACATTACTGTTTCTCTTTCGTTGCTGCTTTTTTTGTCCCCAGGTCCTGTCCATGGCTTTGGCCTTCTATAACGCTGTTTGCGACATTGCCAACGTTACCTTCTCTGTGCACATCCAGCCTTTCTCTTCCTTCAAACTCCCTCAGTTTGCATCAGTTTCTCCAAAAACACCTTCTTCCAGTTCACATTATTTTCTTTATGATAGGGTTGTGAGATCCGAGTTTGCACAGGACTGAGCACATCCCTTCCAGACCAATGTGGCAAATAAATCCCCTCAGAATGTGAGCAACAGCATGAAACAAGGCATCAATATGCATGATGTTCCTGCACCGGACCACTGTTTATACACATACACACACAGATAAAAATGCTTGTAAACACTTTCTGAGAGGGAGGAGGGACCAGAGAGCTCTTCTAACCTACACAATTCTACAATTCTGTCGTCTTTTTGCAAGTAAAATAAAGACTAGAACTAGAAACAGCGCTGCTCACTTGACAGCATACAGCAGAGGTCTTCTCCCAGCTGTGCTGTAGTGCCACAGTGTGACCTTTGCTGTGACACTTCACTTCTCAAAAAAAAAAAAAAAA
>VZSC01017417.1:640848-692086 GCA_013398225.1 Steatornis caripensis | reverse complement strand
AAAAAAAAAAAAAAAAAAAAAAAAAAGAAAAATCACAATTCATTCCCACTAAAGCTGATATGACAGCAAAGGTCTTCTTTTGCAATGCACCTACCAATCTACCAATGAAAACTGTGATGTAAATAAGTTGATAATTGCGCCTGTGCTTAAGACTGAGGAACATCACTACAGTACATTACTTTATCGTTATCACCTCAAAAAAACTTGTAAATATAAACCAACAGTAGAAGTCTTCACTGCTCTGAAGATATTTCATACTTTCCCCTTTCTTCAGTGCTCTTTGACAGAGTAAGGAGAGTTGACTTAGCATATTTACAATACGCTACCTAAACGAGGAATATTGCACAGTCTCCTCAAGAGACTGGAGCTGGCCATGACTTGCCATGAGCAAACAAGAGACGGGCACGTGGGCTGGAGCTGAGCCCCTCGGCCCCATCCCAGCACACTGTCGCAGGAGCAGAAGGACTGACTGCAGCTACCGGGTCCACCAGCATCACAGCAGTACTGAGCGCCACGGCTGCTTCTTTGGCACCGGGAAGACAAAGGTGTCGTTACCAAACGGACCTGGCAAACTAAATTCAGGAACCCCTCTTGGCACCAGCTGAGATGTAGATAAGGACAAGGAGCTCTGAAGTTCACTTTCCTGTAGAACGCAAATTTTACTGTGGTAGAGAATAGCGGGCCCTCTCCTGTTTCAGGCCCGAAGGTGCCCATGCCTTCCACCGGCGTTTTCCGAAAGGACAGTTTCACACTTAGAAAGCGGGGAGCTCTTCAGTTAGCAGCAGTGAGAGAGAGAGATGATGTTTAGTTTGATAGTGTGACTGTCAGTGGGATTTTGAAATGTCACACCCACACCTAGCAGATGTAGATGGCTCATTCCTCATTTTAGAAAAATGTACTCAAGTTCCTTTTGTAATCAATGCAAAATGTTTCACAAGGCTGGAGCTTTATTTTGGGAGAAAAAAAAAAACAACAACAACCCTCTCATTCCCTTTCGATTGAAAGGCACTTTAATTAATTCTCTTGAACATATTTAAACTGTTCTAGCCTTTTTAAAGATGCTTTTCCAGGGACAAGCTATCTCCTTAAGTAAAACCCATATGGCATAAAACCCGTATCAACTAAAAATGCCCCAAGCCAACACAAAAGAGGGAGCTGATGTTTCAGGAAGGTGGATCCTCCACCTGTCACCATTCTTGGCCCTGACTTTGCCAAAACACACATCTGTGAATAACACTGGCAGGACGACCAAGACAAATGTTTGTATAACGGGAGCTTGAAAATGTAACTTGTTTTCAAACAAGCATGCAAGACTAACCACAACTGGAATGACAGTACAAAAAAAAACAAGTGAGAGAAGACACCAAAAACCTGTGGGAGAAAGACGGCACGACTTCCAATTAGTTTTGGTACCTTATCTTACAAGTGAGCTCACCTTTGAGTACCAAAACTAATCTATTAGATGAGCTGAGTTTTGGGTTGGGGGTTGGTTTTTGGGTTTTTGGGTTTTTTTGGTTTGGGGTTTTTTTTTTTGGGGGGGGTAGTATCAATTTTCAATTCATATAAAAATTGTCCTTTAAACACCACAAACCCACCTGCACTCTTCATGTCCTCTTTACCCCTTCAAACTTCTTTTTCCTCTTTGGACAAATGCACCTGGAAGAGGAAAGCCCTACAAAACAGCCCCGTATTTACTGTACCTTGAATCCAGGACATACACGGATGTAGAAAGAAAATTTATTCCTGAGTTAACATTTCACTCAGAAGTATGTCTTTGACTTTTATCCTGTGGCAACTAAATCTCCTCTCCCTGCAAGTCCTGACATTGAACTTCATGGAAATTGGACCAGGCTGCTACGAAAACTGCCATGACATTTTCTAAGGTCCCAGATCTATATACCCATATGCTGGTCTTTAACTTCATCAGCTAAACATATTGGATTTGTTTCTTAAGGTTGGAACATTATTTACCCTCTGTTTTATCACGCAAAGTTTAAAAGTGAACTCAATTGGTTTTGCTATTTGTCCTAAAACTAAGGCAATGATCACTTTATCGTCAGCATTAAACTCAGCTTGTTCTTAAAACTCATCACAGTTCTCTAAATTGCTCTTCTGTTTTCACAGCGGAGTTTGGTTGAATATTCTCCTTTGAGAAAATTGGCTATGTACAAACATATCAGCCCCCATGAAATGGTCACCAACACTTGGTAGAGAAAGGAAGACAAACATACCCTGTACTAAATTCTGTGCAGTTGTTATTCTCCATTACACAAACTCTCGGCACGCTTCCATTATAAAATTTATGCACTAAAATCAGCTCTCACAATTGCAATCAATTGCAACAATCAAGTGTTAAGTAATTAAAAAAAAAAGGTAAGCGTGGAAAACAATGTTACAGCACTGCAGTGGTTCCTCTATTTATTTATAATTATGTCCGACACAGCCTTTCTAACCATCGTTCGTAAGGCTGCAAGCACACAACCCGTAAGCAGAGTAATTTCTCAACAAGCAGCTCCCTTCTGCAATGCCCCAGAACATTTCCTTGTCATTTCACGTTTGGCACTCTCCCCCCATCTGGGGGAAAGGAGGTTGGGAAGGGACCCTACAAACTTGCCAGTGCAGAAGACGTCCACCTCTATCCAGCACCTCTTGGGCTGTTTCACATACAGGTGCACGCACGCCCTTTTCTTTGCCACTGTTTCTGCAGACAACCGACCTGGGCACCGCTGCCCTCTCCGCCATTCCTCGCTCAGGACCCATCTCTGGGGTGCTAAGGAATGGCACAGTGCAGCTCCACAGGACCCCTTCGGGGACAACGCAGTCCTGGCTCTACGGATTCTTCTTGGGGCTGAATCCCGTCTCTGGCACTGGGTCAAGTAGCAGAGGACAGGGGCTTTCCAGGAGGGGCAAGGAGGGATGGATCCCTAAAAAAGCACCAGGGCTGCCTGTCACTGTAACAACTCGCATAGCGGGCACGTGCACATCACCGTTTTGAAAATGAGCCTTATTTTCTCACTACTGCATGGGTTAAAAGCCATCTTACCAACCAACAGTGATGCATCAGGAATACCCCTCAAAAAGTTTTTCACGACTGTGAATGACTTTAAGACAGCTACACGGTGAGCTGGTTTATATGTTTGGGGTTTTTTATCATCCTCTTCAACGTAGATAGTATATACTGCGTACGGTACGGTGACAGCAGAACTGAAAGTCACAAGCAGCTTTGTACAGACTTTTCCCCTTGAAACAACAACTCATAAAACTAGTAATAAATGTTATATTGTTTGGAAAGAAAAGCTGATAATGTATACAAACTTCCGGAAACTAAACACATACAGCAAGAGTACACTAGACAATATAGAATACTCTATAGAACACAAATAATGCAAAAACTCTCTCTCTGTAATTCAGTGTAAATATTATTTCTGATTGTCTCTTCTCTCCCACATGCATACGAGCTAATCAATGCCTGGCATCCCACTCTAATCCGAGCAGTCCTCCAGCTTCTATACTACCAATCTACATAACTTCTGCCCCCCTGAGAACCTACATCTTGCGTGTCATCGCACATTCAGCTGAATTACCTGCCACTGTGTTAATTCACTTCTGGGTTTTGGGTTTGTTTGGTTTGTTGGGGTTTTCTTTAAACAGGTCACAGCTGTATTATAAAGGAACACGGATCAATAAATAAGCACATAGTATTAAAGGAACATTTTCATTTTGCAGAGAGGAGTAAGAAAACCTCGCACGGCACAGCTTGATCAAATCAGAAGCAAAGCCCTAGGGTACTACACATTTGTCTCCCTTCTTCAGTTCCTAACAGCAGATGCTCTTCTGACCCAGACCTATCACACTGAAGAAAAAAATGAGCATAAACTCGTTGTCCTTTGTATCATCCAGAAGCTATTTACAGTGGTAAACAGAGAGCCCACCAACACAACTTCGACAATTTTCCACAGACGTCCCTTGGATTGGTTCAAGCCCGTAATGTCATTTCTCGCTGACATCCTTTTGCACCATGAAATTCACGTTCACAATTCATATCAGATAAAGCCAAAGAGGCGCCTCAGCAAAACGTCCAGAGAACCAGCTGACTCTTCATCAAAGCCTACCACAAAAAAAGCGTATGGGCATGATCAAAAACGGATTCATATGACACTACATAGAAGCTAGTATCTAGCACATCTTGCCTTTATTTTCTTTTTTCATTGAACACACCTGTTCTTCTCATTCAAGATGAGGCCCAAGCTGTTTAAGCAGCCAAGTTACTTTGTGAGCTATTTCCTTTAGCACACAAGCAAGCCCAGGCAAGAGAAACCATCCTTCCAAAACATGGCTGCTCCCCAGAGACAGTGCAGGGGAAAATGAATAGAGTAAATATGCTCTTGTGACTGCAGAACAAGCCTCACACTCAGCGTTTCAGCAAAGTGTATTCCGTGATTGCTTCCCCCCCTCTCCTGCCTCTGAAACGCACGTTGCAATGGGTTCTGCCGTCAACCTCTCATCAATTCAGCTTTTTTGCTCACAGCCTGAGCCGCACAAACTGAACCTGCAGGTTCAAGCTGCTGCGCCCCTCCCCCCCTCCAGGCAAACCAGCCGGCATCAGAATAAGGTGAATATGTCAAAAATAATACCAGAAAACATGAGCTAAAAAAGGTTTTTTTTATATGATAACTCTTCCAGTCCAGGGAACAAAGTTTCTTTTCAAAGGAGAGAGAAACCCCAGAAGACCCATCCATCCCGTGGCCATTCACCTGGGAGGATCAGACGTGTCTCAGGAAGAAGAGAAGGAACCCAAACCCGAGCTCCCACTTCCCAGACGAGCCCCTCGATCACCACCAAGGCAATGCTCATCATTCGAGTCCAGAGTCACTTCTTTACTCCCTCTCTAATTCAAAACCAGTTTTAAACCCAAACATAATAAGAACATTTCTGAATTCTTCAAGTTTTATAGGGGAGCATCTATATTTTCAATGCAACTGTAATTAAAGTTATGCATAAAACGCAGGGGTGGTGTCAAGTTATTTAAAATTCTTCATTTTGAGCCTGCATTAAGATTAAGAGGAAAAACAGCTAGGGAAAGGTTTAAAAAAAAAAAAAAAAAAAGAGCCTTAAGGCATAGTTTTAGATACTGCAAAAAAGGAGATGGCTAGAGGAAAGGATTTGGAGGAGAACCGAAGCTGATAATCAGGAAGGGGGAATATAACAACACGCCAGACTGCAGAATGCCCTCCAAAAGCAATGAAAAGATAATCATTGCAAAAAGCATTACGACAGCAGAAGATGACCAGCAGCCGGACACATTTCTATAAAGTCTTATGCTCCTGGAGCGCAATGGAAATGCAATGATATCCCAAATACTGGAATCTTCTTAGATTTGAGAAATAGGGAAGAGAAAATGGCCACACTCCGAAAGTACCTTAAAAAAAATTTCCTGTGTTGACTAGCACAAAAACCAAATAGCGGCAGAGAGCATTCACGTTCCCAGAAGGGAAAGATCTTGTTAATTGGCCGTCCCACTCCTCAGCCTAGGAAGCGTGCTGCCAAGCTGCTCCAGGTACCAGGGGCAAAACGTCCAAAAGCAGCCACTTAAGTAGATAACTTCAAACCTGGCATGGCCAACCCAGGCACTACACGCCTTTCGAGATCAGGTGCTCACTGAGCAGATGACTGTTCAGATAACAAGCTGTAAACAAAATCATACACATGGATACACAGAAGAAATACTTTAGCTTCAAAGGCATTTTTCTTCAGCACGTAAACATTGCAGGAATTGCTCTCATGTCTCAAATAGCATTACTCTGCGCACAAAGTCAAGTCCACTCACGGCATTGTTTATTCTTGCCCGACCATTACAAACAAAACGACAGCCTTTAACCGCCCAGAGAGAGTGCAGTACAACATTCCGAGGTTCAGAGATGCTCTGCAACGATGGGATAAGCTATTTTTGGAAATTTATCTGGTTGCTAGGGCAAATTCTTGCAATGATACACACCATCCACCAAGCAGAATCTGGTTTGCAAGTCAAGAGAGGAGGAAAAATTAAGATGAGATATGACTAACTGGGGTAACGTGAGAAACCAAATGAAATGCCATGCTATGTAGAAACACAGTTAGGGCTTCCATCAAGACTCGGCTGAACTCCTACGTGAAACACGGCTGGTTGTTTTGAGCCAACGGAGCCTAGATCACAGGCTTGAAAGAAATTTCAAAAGGTTGTACAAGGCATCCTGTTGCCCCCAAGGCAGGATTAACTATATCTAAACAGTACCGTATGCAGGGCATACCACTACTGAATCATAAGCATTTGTTCGTACAACTCTCTCGTATCAATATTACTTGTCTTTCACACAAGGGAGTAAATGAGGCAGACAGAAATTAAGCGGTTAGCCCTCAACTGCACACTAGGTTTCCTGCAAAATTAGGAAATCATTCCAGATGCTCAAAAACCCACAAAAAAAATGATGGATTGGTTTCCTAGGAGCTGTATGCATGGCCATCTTCTCATTTGCTAAATTACTGGAGCCTCAATTCACATCAACCTTTTACACATCTGGATAGTCTTATGTATTTTATAAAAGATCATGAGAGGTTTTCTGTTGAAATTCTAAGCTTTCAGCTCAAGAAATGTCTTTTGAAAGTTTACAGCACAAAGATGGTAAAGAAAGGACAAAGGCAGGAGGGAGCGGAGTTATAAACTATTTTCCATTTTCGCCACAGAGTGAAGAATGGAAACTTCCGAGCTCATGTTCAAAAACACCAGCTTTGGATGACGCAAACTGGAAAACGCTGTATAATTTATACCTTACTGCCATATCTTCTTATCAGCTTTGCGTTGAACTCAACTGAGATTATAAGAAAGCATGCAGATCAAGTTTAGGAAACTGCCACACTCTTCCTGACAGCTGAGTGCTTTGTGTGTCAGAAGAAAGCTTCTGTAATTAAAATAGTATCTCCCTTACAACTGAGAACAGAGACTATTTAATCGGGCTTTAAACTGTTGAGGAGAGGCTTACGTAATTACCTCACTTAGGCCTCACAGTCAAACGAAAAGTGCCTACTAAGACTCAGTCGAACTCAAGTGTACCTCACGAAGTAACAGACATTACTCCCAACACAACCTAGCATTAAAACTCAGTTAACGTGCTTTTTTCCTCCATTTTGACTTCTGAAATAAAAAGGCTCAAACCGATGAGAGATTTAAACACTGCAGAGACCACGAACTAAGTGAAATTCATCAAGCCACCAGACTTCAAGATTACTGCTGTAATCTCTAAGAGCGATGCTAAGAGCAGAATGACCACCAAGGCTGAAGCCGAAACCTCTGCCACAGGCGACTGACAGACATCGAGCAGGGCAGACGCCTCTGCCGAAATCCTGGGCATGTGTCACAGGCCTCTGGTCAGCACAGGTTGCAACTCTCTTCGCTGGAATAACCACAAACGAGGCAACGTACAAGAAACCAATTCGTTCTCCTGTGCCTACACAGCGCACTCCCAGCCCCGTGCCTTTACGAACGAGCACTTTTCAGATGAAGGTCCATCCGACTGGTTTACCTTTGGGCTGCAGATTCCACACACACACGTGTGTGACACAGTGACCTTCTTCAAGGGTTGTCCCTGCTCATAGGGTGGCACAGCTCTGGCAGAAGGTGTAGACCCGGGGCTCCACGGGACAGGCCAGCACACCAAACCAGGCAGCAAGCCCTCCTCGTTTCTACTGAACATGCAGAGCTTCAGTGTGACTCAGAGCCCTCCTTTTACTCCTCTGCTCAGGAAACAAATCAACTCTTACTCGATGGAGCGTTTGGGCAAGTAAAGATAAGGACCTAGCTGAACTATTCAGAGATCAAACTGCAGCTGCCTTGAAACACTTATCAACCGTAGCACCAAATACAAGGTTTCGTGCTATTCCAGCTGCCTTCCAAAGACCTTTTCAAAATGGGACTATTTTATAAGCAGGATTTCCCTAGCCAGTCACAAAAACCTGGCAGTGCTCCATACCCACAGTGCATTCTGGTGTGTGAGCTCCAGCCAAGCTGCCTGCACCGCCTGGAGGCAAAGCACAAGAGTAAGGCGCTCCCAAGTTTCTGCAGCAATCCGAAGATGCTACTTGGGCCCTGCCTGTAAGGACCATACTGTGCACATGGGTACACACATGCAGCAATTTAAGAAATGGTCTTGTTCACTTTAGGTACTGTTAAAGAGGCTAATGCTTCTAAATAGTAACTCAGTTTTGAAAAATGGGGCTTAAATACCAATGAAACCTAAGACCATAAAGAGAAAAAACACATGTGCACATGCTCCTAAGAAACCAAACAGCTTTTCAAAACAGGATTTCTCCAACATGCTCCTAAAGGAAGCTTTTTTACTTAAACCGTCATCAACTGAAGAGCAGGAAAAAGACTTCAACGAATTTGTCAGTAAATATTCCCATTCTACACAAGTGAAAACATTTGCACAAAGTAATCTAATAACTTCCTAATCTGATAAGGTGACATTATACATAATACAAATTATAATATATATGCACATATGATATTTGTACATGAACATATACATGTATCACAACACAGAGCTTCTTGCTAACAACTTCAGGAGAGAGTCCGGTCATACGATAACCTACCTCAGGGAAGCAGTACAGAGAAGACGAAAGGGAAAGATACTCTGTAATCCAAGTGAAACCCATCACAGTCAGGAGACCCATCCTATCGACAAAGGCCAGGCAGGCAATGAGGAGACCCGGCTTTTATTTCTTGCAGCCTTGTTTCCTTCTGGGCAGCCCCACTACGCCTCCCCAAGCCTCTGCTGCTCCTTCGGTTGCTGCCCTTGCAGGCAGGCCAGCAGCTTATTTGTGTAAAGGGCTCACCTTTGCTACAGGTGTGAGCATTGACCTGCATTCAGGTCCTCATCTCCTTCTAAAGGACCCCACAGACAGACATGCTAGCTTCTCTTCTTTGCTTCCCGCTGAAGGGAACCAGGGTTAATAAATAGTGGGAGCGAATCTGCCTGTAGCTTTACTAGACTGCATAAATGGTTAAAATTTTCCTAGAGCAGCAGGGAGCTTGTGGGGGGACACAAAATGCACAGCTGCACAAACGTAAGATTAGGGAAGGAGGATGGGAAGGTACCAGGAGGTCTGAAATATTTTCGGTGAGATACATACACAGACTCACCCAGTCTCCTAACAAGTACTCTGATTTTAAAAGGCGCTTTAATCTGCCTTAGATCTACATAAACAAAGATCATAGAAACAATTGTATATAGCAGCCTGGGAAAGAGGAATACTGGTATCATCTTTCACATGGTAGCTTTATGTTGGAGAGGAGGGAGAAGGAAAGGGGGAAGTAAAGTAACCACGCTCACCACCATGGCTCGACTTGAACAGGCTTGTTTCTTTTGTTGCTTTGGGTCATCAAGATAATTAAATCCATTATAATAGCCACCAATCCACGTCAGACAGCGCACGTAACTGCGAGCCAACTTCTCTAAGTTGCACAAAAGAGCTGCAATGTATTGCAAAATAGCCTCTGCACCTTGCTTGGAGCTTTCAGGGCGGATTCTGGCACCGCTACTTCAGCAGCACCGTACCACGCTGACCAGACAGCCTGACGGATGGACAACCTCAGCCCACGCCGGTGACGGAGCCCTGCATGTGGAGGGCCGGTGCCATTTGGGGAGCAAGATGATACTCCAGGGTCTGGCGTACAGCCTGCCCCGTGCCGCCCGGGGAACCCTGCTGTTCAACCCTAGCTTGGACGCTGCATGTGTTTTTGGAGAAGCAGTGGAGTTGATGGAAAGGCCAGTCTGAGTCACTGCACTTGTTTCCACTCCTCCTCACCCAACTGCAGAGTTTCTAATTAATCTGGGTTTTTAGGCTTGTTGGCCGTTATTGCTGTTTCTTAAAGAAGAGACCAGCTTTCACGCTACAAACGACAGGGCTGAAATCCCCAGACAAGTTTAGTAAGTGCTTTTTGCAATTCGCCTTTGCCCTTACTCATCCAAGTGTACTCCCTTAAGTGTCTCCTAAAAATCTAAGACAGAAAATGTGCTTAGTTTTTTCCTTATTTTCCCCTCCCTGCAACGTTTTAATCAAAACACGCCAGCCAGCTACATCCAGCAGACACGAACAGCACCGCTTTGTACAGATTGCACTCGACAAGTCACATCAGCAGGGTGCAGCCTGTACCAGTACTCCCCCCACTCCCCAAATCCTGACCTCTGCAACTTGGAGGTCTCAGACTTGAGGATGCCAGAGGGCAAGAAATCCTGCTTCTGTGCAACAAGACATTGTTAAAGGGAAAATTCCTCAGGCTTTTTTTTTTTTTCCTAAATCCTTGACAAGGAGATCTGTGTGTGTATGGCCCACAGCAAAAATAATCCTACGCCTACCAAAATCAAACAGGAATTTACTGACCAGCTCTCACGCACTGCGGGGATCAAGCCAAAGCCAACTTGCACTGGCTGCGCGGAGACAATGTAACACTTTTCTGTTTTAGTTTTACTTATGTACAGGAGAGGAGGTAAAAAAATAGTAAAAACATGTTTAACTAGTAACTGGAAACTTTCTGTTAAACTAATCAGAGCGCTATACTTGGGTAGGGGTGCGCTACGGCTTCCCAGGACGCGGTAACGAACCAAACATAACCCACCATCGGCTCCTGGCAGGATCAGCTGTTCAGCTGCAACAGCACGCATCTGCTAGCGCTGGCAATTTACAACTGGAAAGTATTAGGGAAGGCTGATCAGTTGCTACGATATGAAATTTCCATGCCTTCATTTTGCATTAGCAACTTCGCAGTTAGCAATAACCTGAAGGAAAACCAGAAAAGGTGGAGGGGAGAGGGGAAGAAAGGAGAATGCAGCCCCTCAGACACGTCCAGGGCCAGGAGCATCCTCGGAGGATGCCCCCTTTTCAGCAGAGCTTCATCTTTCATAAGAAACAAACGAGGCCTCCATGCTTCCACGCTGCACAGAAAATATCATGGGTGCGAGCTGACACACCAACATCCTCCAGAGCCCCCAGACAGCCCCAGTGCCCGGGAGGCTGGTGCCCCGGGGGCATGCAGCACTGCAGAGGGAGCACAATAGCCACAAGACGGATGGAGGCAACACCATCCATCCTCCTTCCCCACCTCCCTCCTCTTCTTCCCCACCTCCCCCCAAAAAGCAGGGGTGAAGGTTATGTGGTGACTCCAAGGCTGTAAACCTCTTGCCGTGCACCCCTCTCCCCACCCAGCCCCTGGTGGCATGAGTAGGGGCCAGCCGCCTTAAAAAGTGGAGGCTGTCAAGATCCACCTTCGCCTTACTAGGGTGCAGGAGCGGGCCCAAACACACACCTGAATGGGCATGGGGGCCAGTGACAGTCACAAGGAAATCCCAAATCCTCCGTCAGAGGGCAAGCTCACCACCAGCCCACAGCGCAGAGACACACTGCACGGAGACACCGGTGTCGCAGACTTCCAGCTGAGATGCTGGGGTCCAACCTGTCAGCTGGGGGGCAATTTGCACCTGCTGCCGAAGCGGGAAGCAAGAAACCCCACCATGTCTTGCTCCCCAGATGGAGCAAAGCAAGACGACGGCTTTGTTGTCACCTCCCCTGCATTCCCTCCTCTCCCCTCCACACGCAGGCAGTGGGCTTATTTCCAACGCGCTTTGCGATACTAACTCAGACAAACAAAAGAACAAAACCTCTCGCCCTCTCCCTCCAGAGGAGAGGGGAAAATTCAGAGTTCGGTCTGCCACTCGGTTGCTAGCTGGCGCTGCCAGTGCCACATGGGCTGCTGAGCGCCGGGTAATTTCACACGCCATATGTGCAGCAATCGGGAAGTGCCGAGAGCACAGGGCTGGAGAAGCAGCCGCTGCCTGCAAATCAGCGGTGCTACGGCAAGGGAGAAGCAGCAAAACAACATCCACAAGTAATCTGTCACATGCAGTCTTCCCAAGGTGACATAACGCCCCTGGATGTGCTCCCAGTCCAACATGAAAGGCATGTGGACACAGGGCACTCTTTGGCATCATCCACGTGCACGTGCAGCGCTGCTGGCAGTGATAAACCCAGAATGCAGCATCCACCCCCGCCACCACGCAACACAGAGGCAGGCATCTGCAGCAGCCAACATGCCACAAAGTGACAGGCAGGGTCAGGGCAGCAGACCGAAGGGCACTACACACACGGCTTGCTGCATGCCACGCACCCTGCTGAGCCAAGGAGCTCTGCCTCATCCTCTCAGCCTACAGCCATACCCCCGAGATCCCAGCTGGGAAACTCACCGGTACGTTTCTGGGATTGTCACTGACAGGGACCCACACCAGGAGGGAGAGCAGGGTGCAGGCAGAACAGCCCTCAGCAGGGGTCGGCGATGCACACACTGGGTGCAAGAGATGAGCATTTTCTTGCCTGGGAGGAGAAACTCCCTCCTTGAAAGAAGCTCCACGGGTGAGAATATAAGCCAAGCTTCAGGCATCAAAACCTTGAGGTCTACTTTACACCCGGGCTTTTCCAAGGGTGGGGGTTTTTTGTTGTTTTGGTTTGTTGTGTTGTTTGGGGTTTTTTTTCTTAACAGCTGCTGGGTCCATGTGACAAATTTTAAGCAAGCGGGACTCAAATCCTCATAATTAAAGATGCACAGAAATGAGGAGGATGACGACAACAACACGACAGACACTCACACACTTAAACTGTAAAAACCTAAGAGGTAGAACAGCACAGAAATTCTTGTTCCAGAAGTAGAAAAGTTTTATTTTTTTTCTTTCTTGAAAATGCCTCAGTCACTGAAGGGGGNGTGCAGACAGCAGCACAGCACGGCAAGAACCAGCGGGGGCAAACACCTGCATTTTAAATGATTCCGCTTTTACTCTGTTTGCGGCACGACCCTCGTGCTGCTACTAGAAATGAACACGCATTTGTAAATGTAATTTAGCATCTTTTTAATATGGCTGGCATTTCATTCATTTCATGACATCCTAGAAACATGGTCTGGCACATCATCTGTACTCACCTTGACAAGTTCTCTTATTTTTCAAAGGTCTAACAGCTTCTAGGTGAATACAGCAGCTCCAAAAAGAGAGTTTGACAGTACTACCTGCAGAGAGGTACCTTGACAGCAGAAAGTCTGAGTTTGTGTAGTCCCATTAACAGATTTTGGCCTTCATGGTTCCTCCAGCTGGCTTCTCCTCAGCAGAAGGGTCTGGAGATGATTCACACCGCAGCTCTGGAACAAACACGAGAAGCCTCTCCGGAAATCTGAGCTCTGGCAACCAGGGGTGCAGAGCTGATGCACCAAATGCCGTGCCTCATATCGAGCCTCGCCGTCAGGTACTGGCACCGTCCCCTGCGCAAAGAGCAAACACAGAGCCGACAAGTGCAGCCTTCAGCTACAGTGCGGCGTTTTACTTGTGTTTTATGTAACCATTTATGACTGTTATTCAATTATGAAGGAGAGCTTACCATGGAAACTGCAAGGAGGTGTTTTGTTTAAGATACGGAGCACACTTTTTAAGTAAGAGCTGTTCATCTCTAATATGCAAACATCTGAACTACACTCAAGGTTTCACATTTAGATGCGTTTCCCAGAAGACAGCCAGTCCTACTTGGAGGCTACGCACTGCACGGCACACTTTAAAACAAAGAATTTTTAAATTTTTCCTCCCTAAAGTTAAAAAGCCAGGTGAAACGACGGAATGGATCCGTTTCTTCATGCGGCCATTGTAGGGTTCAGCAGTAAATGGCATTTTCCGCTGAGGCCCCATGGGACTGTAGTGGCTTAGCAGGCTGCCAGCCTACATCAGCCCCCTCAATCTGCTAAGCCTCAGGGACCGGTCCCAATCCTGCGTGGCCCACAGTCAGTTGGTAAGTCACCTAGTAATCCAATTAGGCAGCAACACAGGCTGTCTAAAGAAATAAAACAAAAGGAAACGGGGAAGGGGGAAGAAACAGGAAAGCAATTATACCTAACGCAAAGCGTATCCTCATTACTCCCCTGATTGGCAGCTGCAAGCAGGAGCTTAGCTGGGTGCCCAGTGCCTGGGAAAGGGGCAGAACAACCTACGGAGAGCCCAGCTCACACCCCAGCCTGGAAACCTCCCGTCGCCAAACACCAGAGCCGCTCGCCGGCTGTACAGAAGAGCAGGCAGCAAACCCACAGTCCTTTCTAGCCAGCACGGTCAGCAGAGCTTGGCATGATTTCTCCAACCTGTTCTAGCTATTTAAAGTGTTTCTCTGGCTTTTGTCGTACCACATTCAGCCATTGCCAGGTATTCCGAGTGCGTTATCCAGAAAACCAAGTGGCTGCAAAGGGACACGGGAGGGGCACCAAGATTATTGCTTCTGAACATGGCTGGGTGGCAGAGGCTGCCCCTGGGAACGTGCCCTCGGTGTGCCCACCCGCCGGCTGCCCAACCCCAAATAGTAGAGGATGCTGCATGTCTAGCACAAACCTGAATAAGTACACGAGAAACCGCTCATTACAGCTTTAAAGGTCAGATCCCCTAGGAAGAGAAGGGAAACACAGTTTTACAAGGCACTGTGAAAAGCACCACAACTGCAAAAATGGGGATTTCTGGTTAAAACAAATGTTTAAACTGCCAGTGGTTTTCCACGCACCTAAGAAATGAGCACAGCCAAAGTTTTAAAAACACGTTTTAAGCAACTTCCTAGCTGAGCGCTGACTTCTGCTGAGCCCTAAGATAACTGCAAACTCGAACACAGAGCAAGAGATCTCAGCTACCGATAGATTTGTTTGTGGGTGTGAAAGCTCAAAAGCACAAGAACTATCACATCAGCTTCCATGCTGGAGGCCGAAACGAGGGCATTATCCGGGGTTTTGGAAAACAACAAAATGAAAGAAAAAAACACACTTACAAATGCCATTGCTCTGGAAAATTAGCATTTTTAATAGGAAAGCAAACATAAGGCTTGTTTTATATGATGATAACTATCAGCATGTCAGGGGTTTTTTTATGGTTTCTCCATTATCATAACAAAAGCATGCTGAGTATTATGGTTGAACTGCAGGAGTTAAAAATGCATAACATCCCGACTTAAGAGATAATTTTGCAAACAAGAAGTGACAAGGATGCACTTCTCCTACCACTGATTTTTCTTATGAATAACTTTAACAGCACTTTAAATCTGCAGAGACCCAGTTATTTTATCAGACCTGCAATCCAAGATCAAAGTTTGAGAGGAAGATAGGTTAAGGAGCTAGGCATCCACCCCTGGCTTAGAAAAAATGCTTCTCCTGAATATTAGCATAAAGGATCTGCTTTTGCTATGCATTCTGTGACACGACACTGCATGGCATCATCTATCAATGATGCATTGCCTCTTGGAAGCTGTTTGCCACGACACCAAAACCTCGGCTGAGCATGGCCAGGCCCCTGTTTTGAGGTAGGGCTACTCCTGTGCTGGTCCAGCTCCTACACCTGAGCTCCCGGGAGCTCCCCTGGACCAGAGAAGACCCAGGGGCAGCTGAATTGCCCTCCCTGGACGAGGCTGAAACACGGAGCAGCTGAAGCCCATGCCTGTCCAGACGTGGACAGGTTTCCCCATCCCAATGGATCCTCAGCATGGTGTACGGCCCTCGGGGGCTCCTCTGCGCCGCAGCATGAGGGATTGCCCCATAGCAGCAGATGTAATGCCAGCCTCCCACGCAGGGAGCACAGGCCCCGGCACGCAGGGCGGCTCCGAAACATGCTCCCACATGTCCCCCACCACAGGCAGCAGTGGGCAGGGAGGGACAAGGAGCTCGGCACCCAAGCGAGCAAATCTCAAACGCTGCGGGTTCGCCCGAGCTGCCGGGCAGCGTGTGTGCCATCGGCTACACAGGTATAGAGAGCGACCAATTTTGCAGCCAACAAAATATTTTTCTACCCTCTCCATGGCCGATTAGTAACGCAAGCCTGAAACGTCAAAAACCAACTCTTAATTACCGAAGTCAGCACTTAATGACTCCAATTATATTTTCACTGATTTCTGAAAATTGGATTCTCCACTACACTTGCTGTGTTTAAATTAGTTTCTTACCTCATCCATGGTAATTATACTTTGACAAACCAAATTAAAATACAGTTGAGTTTTCTGAGATCCTCCTTAAAAACAGTGGGGATTTAAGAACAAAAAATTTCTTAAGCCTACATAGCATCATCCACATTTTTCATCACCCTCCCTTCAGGGCAGAGGAATGCAGGGAGTTAAAAAATGAGAGAGAAGCAAAGAACAGTAGTTTGTTAAAATGCTGTAGAAACAGTGTTTTAGTAGTAGGAAACAGCGTTTTAGTTCTGTGATAGAAACTCACTGTCTTATTCCCCTGTATCAGAGAAATTAGCTTGGTCTTTTATCCGAAAAGCCAACAAAAGTTACTCTTCTCAGGCTCACCATCACCAGCAGCTCAGAGGACTCCAGCAATGAGCAGACTCAGATGTGCATTTATCAGGCGGGAATACATTTCACCCACCACTAACAGCTCTCAGTATCTAACCCGCAGGCTGAGACCCCAATATCTAGCCTTACCATCAAAACATGCCTATGCGATAAGCATGGCTTCTGCAGGACACAGTTGCACCCATTTGGGGATGCCTACCTTTATTAGGGAATTATTTTCAAGCTCCTGTTTGTAATTAGTATTAGAAATGGAAAAGCACAGCAGAGTAGGCAGCATGTTTCAAGAAACTAAGCAACAAATGGAAAGAATGCATAAAACCATAGTATTTTAGTGAAAGCCTCCACATGTATTTCCTTCATACGATACAGAGAGCAGTGATTTCCCCAAAGAGCATGCCCCTCCATACATTTTTCTCCCGAAAGAGGAAGGAAAAGCCACTAACAGCCCCTAATCTCAAAGCAAAACATCCGAAGCACATGCCCTTACATTGCAACAGTCTGGCAACAGCCACAGGAGTTGTCGAGTATCCACAGTTACTATGGCAAAGCCAAGATGCCCCTGCCAGCACTGCAGGCAGCATCGCGGCCCTGGCAATACGGTCACAGGAGTGTGTCTCAGCACCTTGACAAATTTAATCCTAATCCCTGCAGGACCACAGCTGTTTTGGGAGCCAGCTACCTGGCACTCCATCTCAAAGGACAGGCAGGCATTACAGTGGCTGGGAGGCTGGGTACGCTGAGCAACCGAGCCAGCCCCAAAGTTAGCTGACGGTAAATTAAAAAAATGTTTCAGGTTTCTCAGGGATCACAACAGCCCCAAAGGAGCAATGACAAGTCTGAAGCAGTTGGGACCTATGTGGCATGCCGTCCTCTAGCTTCTTATGGCAACAAGGTAAAGCACCGCAGAGCCCCCACCTGCTCACTACAACTAGAGAGAAATATAAAGCAAACCACCTGAATGTGTTCAACGCGTTTAGTGTTAATTCAAGGGCAAGGGTATTCAGATTTACAAGGTCACATTTTCACTTCGGTATAGGGATATAACATGCCGCTGTCACAGCTCCTTCTTGCAATAATACCTTTTCATTACGTTTGTTTCTGCTATATTTTTATTCCTATCTTTCACAGACACTCATTACTCAGCAGCGTTGTTGGATTTTATGTTCACATATGGTTTAAAGAGGTGGCTGTTTAATGTTCCCTATATGTAAATAACTAGATGCTGTTTCAGTCCCTGCTGTGCAAGTGAAGGAACGATTAGATTATAAATCTCAAATACAGAAATATGTCGAGTTGGTTTTCATCTAGAAATCTATTAGGCAATACAACACTGAGTAAGCTCGATCTTCCTCTCTACACACGAATCCCCACTGCTTTTAACGAGCACATAAAGAAACCAGAAACAGCCAGATATAGCCCAAAAAGCAGGACTCCCGGAGAGCAGCCAGTAGCCCGGGCGCAGCCATCTCGTAGCATCCCTCTGCCTGGAGGCACGCAGGGCTTTCACCAGTGCCGCCGCAAAGCCAAATCAGACTTGGTGATACCAAGTGGCATCATGTGCTGAGGATGCCTGGGAAGTCCCCCACGGCCTCCTCCCACAGCACGGCACAGAGCACAACAGACCTCGGCCTGGGGGAAAGGCCATGTGGCATAACATGGCAACTCCTGCCACGACCCATGCCAGTGCCCCACGTGAGCAGGAGCCACCACACAGCTTCACCACCAGCAAAAAGTGACCACGGCACAACATGTGCAGACAGCAGCACAGCACGGCAAGAACCAGCGGGGGCAAACACCTGCATTTTAAATGATTCCGCTTTTACTCTGTTTGCGGCACGACCCTCGTGCTGCTACTAGAAATGAACACGCATTTGTAAATGTAATTTAGCATCTTTTTAATATGGCTGGCATTTCATTCATTTCAAAGCAAAGCTCCCACGCCAAGCACATTAAAACCATTTTTATTTTTCAAAAGTGAACGCCATGAGAGCCAGCAGCAACATGAACATAACCACTAACGTTTTCAGCTTGTTCGGTATCAGAAACCAGCACACAGAATAATCTTTTGAACTTTCCAAGGTGGAGAAGCGCTCTTTAAGTAAATCAAGAGGAGATACGTACTTTGTTGTTCAGCCGATCTCCCTTCCTTGCTGAGCCATGACAGATCACAGGAAATGCTTTTGCTCCCTGCCACCCCTAACGCTCCCAGGCCTCTCAGTGCTAGGAAAGAAAGGCAGAAAGCTCACACCAGCTATCGAGCAAGCATCCTATAGCTGTAGGTAAAGGGGCAGCAGACCTGTCATGTCATCAGAAGCACCCCCAGACAGCCCACGCTGCAAGCCACAAAGTGCTTGCCTGACAAAAAACTAGGGCTGTTCCTGCAGAAGATGGAAAGCCTTAATAAACTACGGTGTTCCACTGAAAGCAAGCAGAAAACATGGCAGGGAGCAGCAGTAGCATCCAATTCCTTTCCAATAAAGAGGGAGTTTGCTGGGTTAAAACTCCTACCTCATCCTAGGAGGGTGAGCACACAAATGGCTGCCATGCACTGGCGTGGGGCAGCGAGCGGTGGTCGCTGCCAACTTGACCTGGCAGCAAAATTCCCTGAGAGTACCAGTACCACCATGAACAGGCACAAGCACTCCCCATGCAACTACCTGCCTTGGGGTAGGTGGGTGTAGAAATCAGTCTCTGGTGGCAAACAAACAAACAAGCAAGCAAGCAAAATCAGGAAAAGCCTTGCAAGGCAGAAATTAAGACACTAATCAAGAAGCCAGGAGAGAAGGAAAGATCTTTAGCCTGTGTAAGTGGGTAGTAGATAGCCTGAAACTGGGTATTAATTCAATTTCTACAAACATAGTTCAAACTATCAAGCTTGGGCATAGTCTTTCTATAGGTAGGAGACATCCGAGTAACTGCAAGAGCTACGGGATTCAAAAGATGCTCCAAATCAACACTGCAGTACGAGGATGCGAGGAACCCAAAACCTGCTCAGGTTTGCCTTCTTCCATCCCCATTCCACCCCGACACTCCCTCAGTACACTAATGTGGAATCCTTGCCCAAATCCAGTCCCAGTAACTGATTTCCAATGACCTAAAGTTATCCTGTAGCTCTAACAACAGACGATGGACCTCATTTCCTATTCTAGGAGCCTCATTCGTGTGGTGTTGCTCTGCATATTCGTTAGTATTCCTTAATGACACCTAAAAGCACCTGCAAAGTCTCAAGTATGGATTTTAATACTTAGTCCCACGATTGGCAGACAGAAGCCATGAAGAGTTGACAACGGTAAAGTGTGTTTAAGGATCAAAACCAAGAAGAGAAAGCATTCATTATGACATCCTCTTACTCTTGTAAGGGATATTAAGAAAGTGAAAAGGGGCATTAAGACAATTTTTCTCCTTGACCAGCGGTGGCAGGCAAGTAAGATGATGAGTAATATTAGCCTGAAATGGACCTTTTAAAAATAAATACTTTTTTTTTTTTAAGTTGGCAGGGAATAAGCCTGTTCAGTGGAAGCAGAAAAAAAAAGGTCAAGGGAGTGAAGGAAAAGAGCTGCCCATTTGCCCGTGATGTTGTCAGCTTTGGACAGTGATGGAAGATTAGTCCTTAGGAATATAAATCATCTCCAGTCAGGGCTCCTGGAATTCAGTGCTTCCCATGACTGCTGAAGAGGCACTGTCAGCTGATCCTTATTTCTCAAATTTGGGATGACAAAAGGGGCAGGATAAGGCTGAAAAGAAGGGTTAATTAAACCAAGAAGCAAATAGGCAAGAGCCTTTAGAAATTGATTAGACAATGAAAGTAAATGATTTGGCAAAACAACCTTGATTTTACTGCCAAAGTTATAAAAACATCTAAGAGGTAGAGTGCTGTCTTAATGATTGATATTCTCACTGTATGTTCCCGCAGAAATGATAAGTACCGGGACATTTATTGGGGTAAATGAAATCACGACCTAGCCACCTCTTTTCCTACTCGATGAAAGGAGAAAAAGCTGCCAAGGATCTCCTCATTCAGAAACCAAAGCACCCCCAAGGACTTAGGAAAATGATCACGTTGCCAAAATAAGGCTCATAAAAATATATTCATCAAGCTCATGTGGCATTCGTTGTTTCCTTGCTTGGAGGAACCACATTCAGGTAGATGACCAAAACCAGAAGCACACACCTTCCCTCTGCATTTCTGCTCTATAGATAGACTCCACATTTTCCACTCTCCCATGCAGATCTATTTCTGTTTGTTTGGGAAGTCATGTGGCCAGGGGAAGGCCCAGAGCCCTGGGAAAAAGTTATATGTAAAACATAGATCATGGCTATGTTACTCATCCCATGGTTATTTAATGCTTTTTTGTAATATAGCGGGAAAGAAAAGAGGCTTCAGTCCAATTTCGTAACACCAAACTCTTGAATCATCATGCTCACGAGGTCAGAACTACAACTGGTATAAATTTACTTACCGCCACCATAAATCCCAGCATCGTAAGGCCGAAATAGTCCAGCCATCAGAGCAGCAATGTTGCAGACTGCCCTGCATTCTTAACCTCATTGTACATAACTGTTAATCACTGACCCATTCTCCAGCAGCCCTCAGCGGGAGGGGGTTGCTAAGCGACCCGTTTTTGCTCCAGATACTTTTTGAAGCTAGTTTAGAAACGGCCAAAAGTCAACAAAGTGAGTATCGAGACTATTGCAGACAGATCCAAGGTAGAGGCACAAGCGCAGGAAGCAAGTGAGACTAACCTGCACCCCTATCGAAAGCGTAGCAATATTTGGTGCCGCTTTGCTTTGTATGAAAACCCCTTAAAGAAGCCTCGCTGCAGCCCCAACGCAGCTCGCACACCTCCTGACCTGCAACTTTAATTGCCTCCTGTTTCTGAACAAACTCCCGTGCAAATTGCAAGCACGAGGAGATGAGGAGCCAGACTTCCTCGCTCACCCCACCGGGGCGTCGCACTAACAGCTGCAGCCTGGCACGGCCAAGGGCTGATGCCCCACTGTGCCCACCCACCAGCCCCACAGGGGTGGCGAGCACAAGCGCCCGCAGCTCACAGAGCCGGCCAGTGATAGGCGACATCCCCCAGACTGGCACTTGTAGGCACCCAAGGGACCATGCCGAACACGAACAACCTTCAGAGACACACGTGAGGTTTTATTAGAGAAAACCACGCTGTTCTGTGAAAGTTAACGGGAATGTAATTACTTTCCCAGCCAGGAGTGTGGGGACTTTGTATAGACTGACGATTAGAAATAATCAGGTAGATTTAATCAAGTAGAGGGCAGAAATCGTCCAGCCTGCATTTCTGCGCCCGCGTTGCCCAGCGGCTTTCCCTCCTCAGCTCCCCTGTCAGCAGGCACGCTGGCACGCGCACCCTGCCAGCACCCAGCCGCGGGCCCGCCAAGAGGCGCGTCAGGCAGCCAAATTATTTCAGCTGCTCCCTTCAAGGAGCAGGCGACTCTGGGGGTCTCACACCCACAAGTCTGCCATGCTCCTCGGGACTTGCAGGGAGGGACCTCGTAACTTTGGGACATTTATCCTTCTGGCAAACTAGCGTGGGTGGGACACGGATGGCACAGGGAGGACTGTGAACACTGCCCTGTCTCTCAGTCATGCAAGACTCAGGTCTATTCCCCCCCGCCTTTTTTTTTTTTTTCTTCTCCCTTTCTTTCTTGAAAAAGCACCCTGAAAAAGAGGAGCAAGACTGACCACGTTATGTCATCTCAGACAACCACGGCCTTCTCATCTTGGTATTTTACTCATGCATCACCATCTCATTAACAACCACTACGGCATGTCATTCTTAGTTATAGAAACTTGAATTTTGTCCTATAGAAACCAATGGTAAAAATGCTACAGATTTAAAAAGAAGCAAGACTGAGCAACTACATTAATTGTCAAGAAGGAATTGGAAAAGTTGCAGGATTTGGGAGCAATACGCATACAGGAAAGATCCAAGTCCTGCTTTTTCTGTCCTTTTTTTTTTAATTATAACCTACTAGCGTAGGTTATAGTAGTAACTATAGTTACTAGTGTAACTGGTGTAAATTAGACCTTTCTGATCAGGTTCACAAAACAGCTGAGCAATTCAGTAAGAGAAGCTGTGGCTGTATGCCAGCGTGGATACTCAAGTAGCTGAACGTGTCTTGTTTTCCTGCTTTCGGAACAGGCTGTGTATCAGTTCAATACATTTATTGGAAACATGCCTTTTTTTCTTTAAACCTTCAAGAACACTTGAAGAACAGCCTAGCCTAACAAGTACTCGGGTAAATACATTAAAAAAAACAGTAAAAGCTTGAAGCTTGTGCCTCTCTTTTTACCATCAAGAATCTTCTTCTCACCAAAAGCAGCCTGGGCTACAATACCCATGTTTTAGGAGTAACAGAGATGGGTTAAAGAACAATGTAAACTATATTTTGTAAAAAGGGGGAGAAAGATTTGGGCAACCAGATGATTGCCAGGGACGGACAACACGTGCAAAAAAAGCGGAGAGGTATGAGGATCAAGAGGTTAACAGAGCAGAACAGAGACGGACCCTGAGCAGAGAGCACCCACCCATCGGAGCCAGCCAGCATCGCCCTGTGGGCTCCTGCCAGACACACAACATGGCAAAGGGACAGAAATGGGGCTCCCCATCACTGAGTCTTGCCCTGACCAGCATCCCCTGTCCTGCTGGGTGGGCCAGGGCAATGGGGAGACCGATGGGGAAGTCCTATGACTTGGCCCCATCTTCACCATAGGTGAATTTTCACCCCCTGGAGCACCAGCTGAAGCATTCACCTACGCACTCCGCAAACACTTGGCGTTTGTTTCACTTAGCCTCCGTTTTATAACCTTGTGAAAGAAACACTACAAAATTATTGCTTGGAAAAGAAATGATTAAGCATGAAGATGTCATATAAAACCAGGGGGCCCCATGGGTAATTTGACCATTTCTGTTTACACTATTTTTTGATAGTTTGTTATAAAGGACTTAAAACCTTAACCCAGCTTGCCGTCGCTGCTGCTCTCGGGGTCCGAGTGAGCTGTTTATCGCACTTGACGATACTGAAACGAGTTATGCAGCATAAAGCTCTGTCAGTGCCTTGCCAGTCACTCCAAGCAACAGGACACCATCACCTCCAGCTGACCCCTGGAAGTTAAGTATTGTTTCACGAAAAAATACTGAAGCTTGTTGATGGCAATCTGCCCTCCAGACAGACCTTGCGCAACACCCGACCTGCATCCAAAGCCAAGGCGTCACCCAGCGGGTTTGCTAACTGGAGATAAATACCCACAGCACATGGGAAGGTGATGAGCCAGAAACACAAAACCAGTGACTTCAGGAAGGCTGCTGGGATTAAACAATAATGTTTCCACTGGTTCTGCAGAGGAAGAGCTAGAGACAACCCAGAGTAGGAAACTTTGCCAAATAAAACTGCTAGGAGCTGGATTGCTCACTGTTCACTTTTGCTAGCAAAGCTTCTAGGAAAAGAAAACAAACCCCTTTCAGTCCTAGAAGTGCCTGGAGTACAAAACCTGCACTCTGCTCTGTACCCTGCCTGTCCACAAGAACAAAAAGGATCAGGCGGGGAGAGCAGAAGGATAGCGCAATATGTGTGTGCATGCAGGCATCAAACCGGCGCTGCTGCTCCGAAGCCAGGAGACAGAAGGCAGAAGTAATTTTAGGCCCACTGGCCTCTGCAGAACGATAACAAAGAAAAAAAGGAACTGTAAAGAGCTCCAAAATGCGAAACACTTATTGGAGGAAGAAAGCTATTCATGTAGCAGCTCATAATGTTGCAGTTGTTAAGTGATTGATGCCTGCAGGCACCAAGCATCTGTCCTCATGCCAAAGGCAGAGGTGACTGCTGAGATCACCGCACGTTTTACCGCTACAGAGACCTGAGGACCAAGCCTAGAAGTTTCAAGGACCTCCATGATCCCTAAAGAAAGAAGGGGAGGTGGGGAGAAGAAGCACAAAAAGAGACAACCAGAGCTGACCTGCGTAGTGCTCTGCTGGACAGGAAGCAAATCCAACCGTGCATAAAATAGGACAATATGCATTTGGAACCAAATTCCTACTTCATCAAACCTATAAAAACCAACCATCAAGGGGAGCCTCAGTCTACTCGACACGAGCAAGCACCAGGCGACTGAGTCTGCCAGAGGGCTTGGGGCAGCAGAGGAGGCAGGCAGGTGGAAAACGAAACGGAGTGAACAAGACCACTTCCATGGTGCGGCAGAGATGGAGATGCATGCTACTCCAGATGTCTCGGGACAGTCACAATTCCACCCTAAATGTGGAAATTAAAATTATCATTTACAGTGCAAAAGGAGATAGTACAGAAAAACCTAGATGGCAGCAACAGCTCTCTCCTCTGCGTGAATCAGGAGGACATGTCGGAGTGGGGGCTATCTAGCAGTAGCTTTAGGTCATAATACAGATGTCAGCATCTTTGAAAAGCTGCTCAGGCCCAGTCACAAGGAGACCTGTATGTCTGAGGTGCCAAATTAATCCCAAAGCTCAGGTGCCCCTCAGCTCTGCTCCCAGCAATCCCCTGGACTCTTGCATTAGGAGCACATTTGCAGGACTGCTGAAAACCCAGTGTTTATTTTATTGCTTGTCTCCTCTGCTGCAAAACAAGCTGTTTGACGCACAAAAGAGCCGCTCCTCGTCATATGTACTTAGACTCACCTTTCCATTCAAATCAGGCTGTAGTAAAAGAGAGAACATACAGGGAAAACAGATGGCCCTGCACTAAACACAAGGCATAATTCACTTCAGGGGCTGAGAGTCAGGGAGGGAGATAGGATGAGTAAGCTGCAGATCAACACCACCATTGAATTCGGCCTTGTACCTACAGGAGACCCCTGCAGTAAATACTGTAACACATATTACAACCACAATCATTTTCTCATTAACTCAGAAAGGAAAGATCCTGGAAAATTTTTTCGCTTCTTGTTTCAGTGGCAAAGCAGCATCTGGATCAGTGATGGGGAAGATGACAGTTTCAAAGGCAACTTCCTCCCATCCCCAATAGCCCACCAACGCAGTTAGTATCGGAATCCATTATGAGAGCAAAAGGATCTTTTTCCCTTATATTCAGCTACTGTTTTGCCCAATTGCGAAGAGATATTAGGCTGAGACGATGGTAGGAAGATGGTCTGTACACAGTTATGCAAAGAGACCAGGAAACAGACATGCCCCGAGACAGTAGTGTACTCAGCCACGCAGCCAGATTGCGGAAAGGGTAACAGCCACATTGAAACCAAGCAAAGAAGGTTAATATATTTGACCTGATTCTGCGCAGCCAAAAATAACGATACACAAACTACAGGAAAGTTTTAGGGCTAAGTTTCCCGCCACCCCAAGCGCCCTCACATCTTGCTGAAGTCCACAGGGGCTGAGTTGATGCCTGTGCTAAGAGTACACACAACTTTTCTGGACAGAGGGAACAGCTGGAGGCTCCTTACAGGAGCCTTTCAGGATCAGTTCTTCACTTGGCAAGACAAAAACCACCAAGTCAAGTAACAGCACAGGCATGTCTGTTGCTGAAAAAGCAGGCTCTGAAAAGATTGAGAATGTGGATAGCAGGAACAAGAAGAACCACTCCGTCTGGTCTCTCTTCCTCCTGCACTCATCGCCATGAGCCCGCTGTCTTTGTGAATCCAACCAACTGGTAAGTCCCCTTCTGCCACTGACGCATGAAGGATGCGAAACCTCAGTTAAGGATCCATGTCTTGCAGGCTGTCGTAATTCATGCCTTTAGCTCTGTAGGACCCCAAGTTAATTCCTGACGGGTAGCTGCTCCATAAACACAGTTCAGAGGCTAGCACTTCCAAAATGCCTCCAGACACACACATGCAGAGGTATATAATTGAGCGCCAAAAGAAATGCATCTGTTGTGGAATAGTCAGTTTTTAAAACCCGCAGTTTGTTTCTTGCAACACATCCATTAGAGGTAATGAAAACATAATTACTTTTTCCATTTCAGTTCAGGCTGATCCACATTGCATCTGATGGTTTTAAGTCCTGCAGAGGCCAAGACATGCCCTTGGCTTTACATATTTATGCACGGTCTATATTTACACACCATAAGCGTAAGAGTTAAGCAGATGCCCAAATCTCAGCAGGACTGCAATTGGTATTTCATTGCCATACCCAAAGGAGCTTATCTCTCCATCTCCAACATGACATGGCTCCAGCATGCTTGGTGACCACAGTGAAGCTGGGTGAAGGTCTTGGTTTTCATTTGGAATGAACGACATAATTTTAGACAAGAGGTGGCTCAAATTGATGCCAGCACCAAGATGCTATAAAATAAGGAGACAAGTGTGAAAAGTGAACTGAGGTATACCTCAAAAGGCATACCGCATATAAACATCACTGCAACACTAAGGAAAGCAAAAAGCCCCTCCAAAGGCAGCTCTATTATTGTTTGTAGACAAACCTCCTCTTGAAGACCCCAAAAGCTGCAGCCAAATCCCAGGTACCCACATTGCACAAACACAGACCCCAGCTCTTGTCTCCAGAGAGCTGCCTTAGGCAAGTGCTGTTCCTGTCCCCTAGCCATGCAGGCAGATCCCTGCAGCAGCAGGACCAGGGCATGCCTCCCAAGCACTCCTCTTGCAAGGACTGCCTTAGCTCCTTCCTTATCCTCTTCCTCAGCCAGGGACACTAACCGGCCTGCTTGCTGGGCTATCTGCCTTCCCGGGGTATCTGCCCGCTCCCAGGAGGCAGCAGGGAAGAAAGGATATGTTCCCACACTCCCTTGCCAACACAGCTCTTTCTGCAAAACACTGTTTCGTGAAGCCTGATTTAAATCAGACCCCACTCCTGCAGAACACATCCTCCCCCCACCATCCCTGGTGCGAAAACCTAACAACCTAATGGGACTACTTACAAAGACAGCCACACATGGACGTGCCATACAGTCCTCAGGCCTGCCACAGCATGGCGTAAGCCTTTGAGATGCACAACTAGTAAGTGACATGCAGAACACACGGATTTTGTTTGAACGTTTGTTGTTTCATTTAATACCAGATAATCCCAACCACATGGGCTCCCATTTGCTCCGAGACCCACTGAGCTCCCCGTTTGGTCTGAACGCAGCAACGGCGCTGCCATCCTTATTTCTGCCCCGAGCTTTGGGTCAGGTCCTTGTCCTGTTTTGGCAGGGGGCCTGCTGCACAGCCACCTGCCTTCCAACTTGGAAAGCCAAAACTCTGGACAGTCCACCATTTCCAAGCAGCACATACACAAACTGCTCAAGCATGATGGACAGGAAAAAAGCAATTTCCTCATCAGTACCGCTTTTGTTAGCAACAGGACCGAAGCACCGAAAACACCTTCTGTAAACCACCCTCACCAAACCAAGAGCACATAACACATCGTAAATACCACTCTTCAGCTGAGGATCAAGTGCTTTTCTTCCTAATGAGCCTTTCCAAACCAGAGCAGACAATGACCACAAAACAGTTAAAAGAATGATATTGGAAATTGCCAATTAGGTATAGTATACAGAAAAAGCTTCAAAGACTAAAAAGAACTTCAACAAAGACACTACTTATTTTTACCCAGCTACAGACAGTACTTATTTAAGGGAAAACACTTTGCTGGAAAACACGTTTGTTTTAATTATATAACTCCGACTTCACACACAAACAAACCCAAGCTATGGAAAACACCGTACCTAGGCTTTTAAAACAGCAAGAGTCAAGCCAAAGAGAAGAATATGGTACAGTAATTAATGTTTATTTGCAATCTAAAAGGTGTTTACCATTTGGGTTTGCCCATGGGAAATAAATGCTATTGCAAAGTGATATAAAACACTGTTCCAGAGTAAAAGCTGCCTCTGCCCTGTCCTCATTACTCCCTAGAAAAAAATCAGAGCATGCACATGAACAGAAAGAAGTGGGTAACCTCATAAAGGCAGCAATGCTGCCCCTTCTCCCCTTCCCTGGCTGAGTACTGCCTCTCTCCAGGAGCACTCACTGCTCCTTGCTCCCTGTGGGGGTGCTGCCTGCCACCCTTCATGCCAGGGCACCCAGGGGGCTGGCTGAGGGCAGCAGCAATGCTGTGGCTGGTCCAGCCTATGCTGCCTGTCACAGAGGTACCCAGGACTGCCTTCGATGGCTTTCGGACACCCGGCATGGGTCCGCTGCCCATTCAGTGAAGGCTGTGCTGCCATTCAGCGTGACCTGGACAGGCTGGAGAGTTGGGCGGAGAGGAACCTGATGAAGTTCAACAAGGGCAAGTGTAGGGTCTTGCACCTGGGGAGGAACAACCCCATGTGCCAGTACAGGCTGGGGGTTGACTTGCTGGAGAGCAGCTCTGCGGAGAAGGACCTGGGAGTGCTGGTGGACAACAGGCTCACCATGAGCCAGCAGTGTGCCCTTGCAGCCAGGAAGGCCAATGGCATCCTGGGGTGCATTAAGAAGAGTGTGGCCAGCAGGTCGAGGGAGGTGATCCTCCCCCTCTACTCTGCCCTGGTGAGGCCGCATCTGGAGTACTGTGTCCAGTTCTGGGCTCCCCAGTTCAAGAGAGACAGGGAACTACTGGAGAGAGTCCAGCGGAGGGCCACAAAGTTGATTAGGGGAGTGGAGCATCTCTCTTATGAGGAAAGGCTGAGAGAGCTGGGTCTGTTCAGCCTGGAAAAGAGAAGGCTGAGAGGAGATCTGATCAATGCTCACAAATATCTAAAGGGTGGATGTCAAGAGGACGGGGTCAGACTCTTCTCAGTGGTGCCCAGCGACAGGACAAGGGGCAATGGGCACAAACTGGAACACAGGAAGTTCCACCTGAACATGAGGAGGAACTTCTTTACTGTGAGGGTGACAGAGCACTGGCACAGGCTGCCCAGGGAGGTTGTGGAGTCTCCTTCTCTGGAGATATTCAAAACCCGCCTGGATGCATTCCTGTGCAACCTACTCTAGGCTAACCTGCTTTAGCAGGGGGGTTGGACTAGATGATCTCTAGAGGTCCCTTCCAACCCCTACCATTCTATGATTCTATGATTCTATGAACCCAACACAGCTGCTCGTGGTGTGGCAACGGGCGACCAAAGGTCATGCCAAGGCACCAGGAAAAAAAGATTGAAAGTCACAGTTACCTCCAGTGCAGAAAACTGTCTTCAAGTATAAAAACTTTTTATTTCAGCTCCATTTCTATGTAGTTGAAGCATCCCAAACTGCCCGAGGTTATCAGCACAAACATCAAACGTACAGAGCCGTATTAAGCACGTCGGCATCTGGCCCGATGAGATCTCTAAAAGCAATGCCAGTGCTGGCAGAGTAAGTTGCTAACCTGACTACAGGTACCAGGATCTGAGGGAACCAGATGCAAGGAAAAAAAGAAAAATGAGATAGATACATGGATAGTTAAGAAGAAAGCTCACTAGGCAATTAAAAAGAAAAGAAGAATATAAAGCTTCCTTACATCAGAAGAGAAATCATCAGCCAGGCTATTCCATTCCTTTAATTTTTTAGCAGCGCTACCAATTCAAGTCAAATATCAGACAGAGATACTTGTCTTCTGAGGCAAACCTTCTTCCATAAAAAGGAGCACCAACCTGATCGCAATTCATTCACAGCTGAAAAGGAAAGGGATTCCCTTTCCCGCACAGCAATGTCAGTGGCAAAAGTCTATAAATATTGCAAACCAGTTTCAGCAATACACCTGATTTGAAAGGAGATCAGAAGCCAAGGCTTAAAACAAGCCACTAAAGTCAAATACTTTTGCAGTGAAGTGTTCAGAGGTAGCATCTGGGGGTTTTTACATGCTTTTTTTTTCTCCCCAGTCTGTGACACTGTTATATTAAAAGCTTGATCTAAACCTCAAAGGGAAAAATACCAACAGAGGCACAGTTTATGCTGCAGAAGGAGATTTTTGGACCCCTCCATCAGGCGGCAGTCCCAGACACAAGAGCCAGGCTGCTTCCCCAGGGAAGAAGCTGAAGGCCTCTTCAGTCAGTGGGATGCTCACACGAGCTCTCCTTGCTTTAAGGCTTACGAGTTAGTACTGATCTCCTTGCTCATAGCGCAGGAGTTTAACAGTTATAAGGACAACCTTCTATCTAGTCTAACAAAGATTTGACGTGAAGCACAGCGTAAATTCCCCCAGCATCTAAAGCATTTCTAAAGGGAATTCCCACAGCTGAGGAAGGGAGAACAGCAGCAACTCCGTAAAGCCACACAAGAGATGCGAAACAGAGCAACAACAACCCATCAAATATATGTCCTGCTATTCCTACACAAGCTACTTTTTATTAAGAAAAAGGAAGAAAAGCAAACTGCTGCTTAAAATGTTCTTTTGAGGTTACATAAGGGATGTTTTAAAAAAGATAAAAATATATCAATTCTTTGCTAAAAGGAAACATCCTGAACAAAGGTCCTAGGAAGAAAAAAAAACAAGCTGGTCCTAGGAAGAAAAAAAAACAAGCTAACTCAATACACAACTGCATACCATTTACTTAAGACCGCTGTGATAAATGCACACAAGCAGTCTTCAGGCAGGGTTTCCCCCGAGCTTCCGAGTTCAACTCTTCTGTTCTTAACACTGAATAAAATAAATAAATAAAATTGCATACTGTATGCATGAGTAACTCCTGACTTAAAATATTTACGAAAGAGTATTATCATTACCCCTGACGTGGGTCATCTGCAGTGCGAAGACATTCAAATCCACAGCACAAGCAGCAAGGAAGAGCGTCAGAAACGTACTTTGCTACCTGGGTGGCTTATAACTGCTGGTAGGTCTCAGAACTACTGGGCATCAAAGAGGGGTTTGAACGGTCATGACGGGTTGTTAGACAGCAGGTTTCAGAGAGAAGTCTGCTCCCAAATGTTACTCTGTATTAAAGCATCCGCGCAAGTTAGATCAGCACAATAGAAACGAGCTGGAACAATCTTATTACATCTGGGCTGGCTAATTTCTCACACAGACAACCTTAAATTCATACTTAATTAGCTATTTTAAGAAAGCTCAGTAGTCTCTTTCTAAGACGAGTTTTCCAGAACTGAAGGGACCACCAGCTGCATCTTCAAACGGGAAAAAAAATAAAACCATTTGCGTCTGTAGCAGAGGTCCCACCGACACCACGAGGCACACGGACTCTCGCTTGCACCAAAGCCCCTCGACAGCCATAGGGCCGCGCTAACCCACATCAGCTGCAGGCAAAGCGAGAAGCTGCCTTTAGTCGCCTGCGCCCTCGCTGGGGCTGGCTGCGACTCCTGGAGCGGCAGCCACATTCCAGGTACCACTAGAAGTTTCACTCACCGTGGCAGATAACAAAAGTGCCCAGTGTAAGCAGCTGACCCCCTTATTTTCATTGCACAGTACGATAGCGTTTCTTGCGGCCCCTGTCAGGGTCGTTACCTAATACCACAAGCAGTGAAACTGAATCGTGGGGCAGCAGCATCTTGTGATCCTCACAACCTCATGGTTAGACTTTGATGTATTTTATTTATTAGTGTTTTCTTTGAGACAGGGGTTACTTTACATGAAATGCTGAAGCACACTGGGCCTTCGGGTCACTAGCCTGACACCACTTTAACACAAATAAATACTGAGAGTGCGCCAGGTTATATTCACCTCCCAAAAAAACAACTAAAGAGACTACTTGAACAAAAGTAGCAGCAGGTTTACTTCAAGCATCTGGAGTGGAAGCAGGTATTACAACACAAGTACAGAGAGAGGCATAAGTGGCAGCAGGACTCTGATAACAAGACCGGGAGATTAAAACAGACCCAAACATCAGAACAAACCTTTGAGGAATCTGAAGGGAGAAACCCAGGTGTGACAATCACTTTGAAACCATTGCAGCTTTANAAGTACAGAGAGAGGCATAAGTGGCAGCAGGACTCTGATAACAAGACCGGGAGATTAAAACAGACCCAAACATCAGAACAAACCTTTGAGGAATCTGAAGGGAGAAACCCAGGTGTGACAATCACTTTGAAACCGTTGCAGCTTTAGCTATAGAGATGGATGGACAGGTATCAGCGTTTAAATTCTCTGGAGGATTTCTACAAGTTTTATCTTATTCTGTAAAAAAAAGTTACAAAAAGCCTACGCTTTTGAATGTTTTCTCTGCAACAAAGGCTACAGGTACTTTAGAGTCCTCTGGCAATGCCGCGCACTTTCAGCCCCTGAAATTTAGAACATTTTTAAGTTAAATGAGAATGGGAATTTCAACATTTTAATCTCGGCCAGGAGAAAAAGTATTTCAAATACAGAAAACATTGACGTGTTATCAAAAGACAAACTGAATCAATCTCTTCAAAAGCTTAGAAGGGTAAAAATTATCTTCTTCCACCAAGCACTACAGAAGCAATTTCAAAGGAAAGCATCCACTGACAAGTGACACTGCTACATCTAACTTGAAAGACAAGATTTAAGGATAGATTTAAGTTTTGTTGGCAGGACTGAGTAACTCCATCGATATCAACTGTCCTACCCACTTACACAAAGCCAGGACTTGTTTTATGGTGCTGCACAACATGACCTCAGTTTTGAGCTTTTATTAGCTAGGAACGGTGCGTCCCACTGAAGCATTGAAGTCTACGGACTCAGCCAAATCTTCCATCTCAATATGCCACCAAGGCAAACCAGCAACAATTATCATCCCTGTCTTGAAATATGCAACAGCACATGCAAGAAATATGTTCCACTTGATCTGGGAGACAGATCAGATTCTGATAATGAGGCAAGCATTTAGTGTCCAGATACAGCTACAGATCAAAGATTCATTTACTTGCCACAGTCAACTGCAGGGAAGAAGAGAAAACAAGAACCCCCACAATTGTCTTTCCTTTCTTGTATGTCTGGCATCTTCCTATTTTTGTGTGGCTTGTGACACCACCCAGCAAAGGGAAAGCCCAAAGCATCCTGCAAACAAAAGAAAAAAAGCTGGTCTTTCATGAGAATATGAGAGGGAGGTATAGTACACGTCCCTGACGTATGAACAGGTTCAGACACCTTCTCTTAGAAAGATAAGGAGCATTTCACATACAATTCCTCCCACCATCTCAAGGAGGCTTTTAAGTACTTGGGGGAAGGAAGGAAGGATGCGCAGAGAGAAAATTGTACATTTGCATCAAACACTTTGACGGTATAAACACTTCTGTGTACCCACATTCATTAAAGAGATCATTACGACTACCGTGCATGAGTGAAAACAGACAATAGGCCTCACCGAACACAGCATGCAGCATGGATGGCGGCGGGAGCNATGTTCCACTTGATCTGGGAGACAGATCAGATTCTGGCACTTCTTAGTTCCGTCAGAAATGCGGTCACCTTTAATGCCTCAAAAAAAGAGGCTGTTCCAGCAGCATTTAGCTGTTGGCCAGAAAGAAGAAAAAAGTATCCATTTTCTTCAGCAGGTATCTAAAGAGTGGGAGGTAAGGGAACATGCACTGAGAATCCCTGGAAGGAAAGCAATTAGCAGATGGGTACAGTGTGGGGGGAAGAAAGCGCCTCCTGCAAAGACAAGGCTGGAAATGGTGTAGTAGTGAGTAACAGCAAAAACATCCACCCCACCACCCCCAACAAAACCTGTCCTCTATGTGTTGGTGCTTTTTTCTTACAGCGTCAGCCAGTGCAACTGGCAAGCAGCAGATCGGGGCACCCCACAGCCTTGCCAAAGCCCAGCGTGCGTGGTGCTGCACCCATGCCCTGGGGACACCCCCGGGCTTCCCCAACCCTTAACCCACAGGATGAGAGGGCAAGAACCTAGTGACGTTTCTCAACACATTATCTTCAGATTTCACACCGGTTAAAATTAATGAGGCAAGCATTTAGTGTCCAGATACAGCTACAGATCAAAGATTCATTTACTTGCCACAGTCAACTGCAGGGAAGAAGAGAAAACAAGAACCCCCACAATTGTCTTTCCTTTCTTGTATGTCTGGCATCTTCCTATTTTTGTGTGGCTTGTGACACCACCCAGCAAAGGGAAAGCCCAAAGCATCCTGCAAACAAAAGAAAAAAAGCTGGTCTTTCATGAGAATATGAGAGGGAGGTATAGTACACGTCCCTGACGTATGAACAGGTTCAGACACCTTCTCTTAGAAAGATAAGGAGCATTTCACATACAATTCCTCCCACCATCTCAAGGAGGCTTTTAAGTACTTGGGGGAAGGAAGGAAGGATGCGCAGAGAGAAAATTGTACATTTGCATCAAACACTTTGACGGTATAAACACTTCTGTGTACCCACATTCATTAAAGAGATCATTACGACTACCGTGCATGAGTGAAAACAGACAATAGGCCTCACCGAACACAGCATGCAGCATGGATGGCGGCGGGAGCTCCCGGGTAAGGGAAGGTCTTCTACGGCTTCACACACGTGCACCGCTCTCACGCTGGCAGGTCTGTGACCGTACCAAACGGAGGAGGAGGAAAGGAGGGGGAAACGGAAAGCTAGCATACAGAAACATGGTGAAAAAACCTCAATAATATCAGAGAGGGGTAAGACTGCAGGTCAATAAATACCTAGGTTACACGAAGCGAAGATTAAGTGCACAGACATACTAGAAATAAAAAGTTTCTTCTTATTTTCTGTAAAACTTGAGACTCGATCATCACCTTGGGACAACTTGTTCTCTCTATCCACGAGGAGAAATCCAGAGTCGCCAGCCCGAGCTGGCTGAAAACACTTCTAACTTCTTGTCTCCCCAAAGCTTGTGTATTTTCATCATCGCTTCGGAAACAAAGGTAGTCTTCACACCTGAAAACCTGACTAACAACACATTTAAAGCTAACACTAAGGTAACGGTGATTAAATTACTCCTTTTCACAAAGACCAAAGCAGGTCTAGAAACAAAAGAAGTTGAGCGCAGATTTTCTCTCCGTCTCAAAAACGTGTACACCCACGCTGCGACCTGCTGGGGCTGGCTGATTTCCTTCATGCAGTTTGGCCTTACCAATCTTACTCTTCTCCTATTGTTTGTCGCTTGCCATCATTGTGCAATTAAGGTATCGAGCCTTCTCTTACTAACTTCTCCAGACTGTACTCAGTCCTCTCTTACTACACATTCAGCTCCAAGCAATTTTTGGCACAGCTCTCTAAAGGAAGCAGTTTCACTCCTGAGGTACAACTGACAGCTGAGACCAAGAAAATAATTTAGTGACATGAAGAGAGGCGCTTAGCTTAGCGGATCAGCTAACAAGCACACTGGTCCTGGAAAAGCCATATGTAGATTTCAGGCAGGGCAACACCCTTGAGTAACTTTCAAAATGCTTGACAACTCTTCTTGCTTCCTTGGAAACCCTTCAAAAGTACAAAAAATAAAGCCAATTCCAGCTTCAGCTTCAGAGAACGTATACATCCTTCTAAGGGCAGCCACCAGCCCTAAAGAGAGACTTCTGTCCATCACAGACATTATGATGAACCCTCGTAGTTTCCATCATTTTTTCCCCATGTTCCAACGCAGGGCATGCTCTCGGCAGCCTCAGTAGATAGCATCCTTGCAGCCGAAAACCATGTCTGTGTACAAACAGGGTCACATAATACAGATGTCTTCAAAAGATCCCCACCCAGCAACAACACTGCAAGGCTCCCCATGTTTGCCAATGGATGCTGAAATACCTCTTCAAATAAGCCTTTCCCATTCAAGAGAGGAACCAAAACCCAGCAGGATGCTTCCCAGCCCCAACAACTAAAGATTACCGGTGGCCTGGAGGAAAGCTGGATAAACAGGTCCCCCTCTCTGTGTGCATACAGGGTGTGCTGGAGCAGAGGAGGCATGAGGCAAGAAACCTGCACATTCCTTCTGTCAACAAGGATTTAAGCAGATCTCAGAGAGCAACATTTACTACTGCTGGTGATGAGTGAAAGCCCCTGAAGACGTGTCAGACTCTGTTGACATAAACGAGCCTGCTCTTCACCTACGGGCGGCATAGCTCAGAGACCACGCGTCCCTCTGACCTCCCACCCCTCACCCAGCCCTGCCTGCACCAGCAGCCCCAGTTCGCTGTCAGTCCTTTTTATCTGCCTGGTTGGCAGGGCCAGGACATTTCATCCTAAAGCAGGTCTGTACGCTTCCTCAAGTGGCCTCCTTCCGCCTCACACACGCCTGACGATCAGCCGGACCAGTGCTGTTACCCTGCCCAGAGTTACAAGGGTACGCCAGCTTCGTGTTGCCGGCCGCAGCTCCCCAGCGTCAAACGAAAGCCTCGGAAGCTGCCCTCGGGGCTGCTGCTTTTGCTGCCTCTCGCGGACCACGGCACTTGGGCCGTGTAAGTCACTGAGCAGGATCCTCAGCCCAAGACACTCGCGTTACGCTGCTGCTCACTCCCTCTTGCACTTGCCAAGAGGCACCATGCGTGTGCTGTTCCCTCTCCTGTCTGTCAAAAGAAGGAATAAATTACGTCCCGGGGGACTGAGACTCAGTCATTCAATGACTCCAGAGACCTTGAGCATCTGCAGCAGGCAAATCTCCCAAGGCATTTCACGTGCTGCCATTCCCAATTCTGCCACATGACGAGTCCCATTAGGGTGCCCGCACCTCCTCCACAGACCTCGGTGAGGATTTCAGCTGGCGTGGATCCTGAGGGCTCTATTGGCAGCAAAACCGTGCTTTCATTGCTTCTGCCCACCCTTACGGCACGCCAACGGGGCACAGCTCAAATCATTCTAGAAAAATGATCTTTTCTGTTTCTGGCACAGAGCTCCATGGACAGTCATTTTTTGTTTCCCCCCACCCCAGGATGGAGCAAACAGGTCAGGTAAGACCCAGGTCCACGGTTGTCCTCTCGCAGTTCCAGCACAAGGNTTACGGCACGCCAACGGGGCACAGCTCAAATCATTCTAGAAAAATGATCTTTTCTGTTTCTGGCACAGAGCTCCATGGACAGTCATTTTTTGTTTCCCCCCACCCCAGGATGGAGCAAACAGGTCAGGTAAGACCCAGGTCCACGGTTGTCCTCTCGCAGCTCCAGCACAAGGAGCACCCTGAAGCCTAATTTCTCTTCCTCTCCTCCCATATTTCAAGACGATTTGGGTACTCTGCAGAGAAACTATGCATTAGCTTGTACGGCCGCACGAAGCTGAAAGTTTGTTTTTAAGCACCAGGATCAGACATCTTTTGCTGCTGCCTCTCCTACTCCCACTGCAGGACAAGACGAGGCAACTGGCAAAGTGCTGACAAAAAACCCAAAAAGTCATTAAACTCATAAGACTACTGCATTTGAATGGAACAATTCTACGCAAAGAGAGTGTAGATGTTACCCTGGCAAGCCCGTATTTCATGCCTGAGCTCCACAGAAACAGAAGGCCAGATCAAGAAAACAAGTTAGAGGGGCCACGGTCAGAAACAGCCACAGAAGCTCAGCAACAAGCAAGCGTGCAAGCTTACCTGGTGCTTCAGGCATCCAGCAGGAGGAAAAGCACTTGCAGAGGACACTGACCGCAAGAGCGGTCTGTGCTTGTCCTGACACCCCTGCCCTACACAGACCTGTACAAAACCAGGGAAGACAGAAGAAGCCTTTCAGCATTTTGGGACCCCACCGGCAGCAGCCACAGTCACATCCACCCGCCTGAGGAGGCTTCGTGCGACTTGACCAGCAGTTCAATTCTCTTTAAAAATGTCAGTAAAACCAGAGAGCACTAGGGTTCAGATGGGGAACAGATAAGGGGCTACAAAGGGGAGAGGCTAAGGGAAGGAGACCTCTCCTCGCCACAAAATGCAGACAGTCCCTTCTTAAGGCTGTTTTTTATCTTTTTTCCAGGAATGGAAAGGAGAGGAGGGGGGAGTATCCTTTGGCACTCAGTAAAAAAAAAAAAAAAAACCACCACAAAACACACAACTGAGGAGACCAGTAGGTCTCCTCTGCTGGCCAAGCCTACAAGCACTTTTTCTGCCACCCCTCGATTCGTCACGTTGTCCAGATGCCTCCTCTCTGTCCCCTAACCTCTTTCACCCCCACTCCCCAGACGAGGCCACAAGTGGAGGACATCAGGGCAGATCCCACCCCACTATGGGGAGAAAAGGCGAGGGAAGGGGATGACGTGTGGGAGCCCTCAGTCAAGTCAAGCATTTGGCTTCACAACTGCATCCAAACACCAAACAGGTACTTCTGGGTTTAATTCAAGGGCGCCCACAGTCACAGCTTTTATTTTAACGAAGTCTGCTTTGTTAAAAACGGGGTGTGTTTTCTAATGTAACATAGACGGAAACGAAGGTACAGCAAGGGATGTTTCTGTTACTTCAGAAGACCACATTTATATAATATACATCCACAACTTCCAAGAAACTCGCCTACCAGACACACTCCCCAGCTGCCGCTAATCGCACAGAGGGCCATTTCCACCCATTACAAAGGGCTCCCGTAGCAGCTTTCCCGTGTTTCTTCAATGAATTTTGTTCCCTGTCCTTCAGTCCCTCCACTTTTCCACAGGTGGCAGGGGCCAGGCACACTTGCATACAAGAGCGACTGTCTGCTGGCAGACAAACTAATACAGAAAAGATACTGAGTCTCCTCAGCAAGCCACCAGTCTTTGAAGTCTTAACACTTCATAAGCATTTTGGAAATGTTTGTTCATACCCAACTTCTTCCTACAAGCTTGGAGAACCCTATGTTTGGAGGCTTGTCCCACACCTCCCTGTCGAAGGGTTTGTAGGGGCCAGGCAGACAGCTGAAGCCCAACTCTCCTTGGGAGCATTGCCACAGGAGAACAGAGCAAGCAACGTCCACAGCCGTCAGACCTTAACGCCAAGCTACGGAGCCAGCAGTGCATTAACCACAGATGGCCCAAGCAAGCTGAGGTGAGTAATGTAATTAGTGAACCACTAAGTACCTCCACGGTCACATGCTTCAGTGACTGTATTCAGAAAGCCATGAATGGCCCACTGCAGCTATGCCCAAGCTTTTAACATCGAAATTAATTCATCCTTGACCTGAGGCACAAAAAAAAAAAAAATCCCCACCCACACCATGGATTTGGTCATCAACTAAACTGATGACTGCTCGTCAATACCATCCAAACCTTCCCTTGACCCATCACAAGCCTCACTCAGAACATAGACTCAACACAGATGATATATACGATGACAACACTGCCAAATTTCAAGATCACATTACCCAGAGAGAAATGCATGCCGTCATCACAAAAACTGGTGCAGACCATCAGAAATCAAGTGAGAGAGGAGAATCAGCATTTGTGTACCTCTACATTGGAGGACGTGGCATCTGATGCCCTAAAACACATTCACAAGGACATGAAATCCCTTAGGCCAAAGCATCCGCAACCAGGCACATGCCTTGTCGCAGGTGCTCCGGTGTAAGAGATTTCATGTCAATGCCACCACAAGCTGCTAGGCAGATGTTTAACCCAAGCACCACTGCTCCCACAACAAGTTAAAACATAAAAGTCTAAGGTAGTTGCAAAGCAAACCTTCACTCATGTCTAAACCTTAATGTTTTCCCCATTCTTAGGCTGTGGTTGCACTTGAGATGGATAGCAGCAGCCAGGTGGCACCTGACTGATGGTTCACCTAGGTGAGCTCCATGGCCATGCCCATCAGGGCCACATTTGGGACTCGCACCACCCAAGGGTCTCACAGCCACTGCCACTCGCAGAAAGGTCAAAATAACACATTGCTCGGGTCCCTCTGGAAAAAGCTGTTAGATACGNACAACAAGTTAAAACATAAAAGTCTAAGGTAGTTGCAAAGCAAACCTTCACTCATGTCTAAACCTTAATGTTTTCCCCATTCTTAGGCTGTGGTTGCACTTGAGATGGATAGCAGCAGCCAGGTGGCACCTGACTGATGGTTCACCTAGGTGAGCTCCATGGCCATGCCCATCAGGGCCACATTTGGGACTCGCACCACCCAAGGGTCTCACAGCCACTGCCACTCGTAGAAAGGTCAAAATAACACATTGCTTGGGTCCCTCTGGAAAAAGCTGTTAAATACAAAGAGGCTGCTGCTGGCCTGCAAAATCCCCAAATTGCACGGTGCTGGAAGCTGGGAGAACACTTTGGAGAAGTGTCAGTAGCACCTGCCCTAGGTGCAGCATCCCTAGGACATAAGGGTCTGGCACTATTTAGTAGCCTTCCACAGATGTATTTCACAGAAGGAAAAAAAAAAAAAAAATCAAACATGATTTGAGAGTGTATTCACAAGATCCCACAGAAAGAGGAGGCTGCACAAAGAACTGCCTCTTCCATCCAGTTTGAGCCTACCTCCAACTCACACCCCAGCAGGTACCTCCAGACACTCCTAAGTGACCAAAAGAAAACCGTTTTATCATTCTCACAAGCTTCTTAAGCCTTCCTGTGATGCAAAAAGAACATTTCCTTGAATTTCCACACAGAAGTAAAAAATTCAGACTCAAAGTTGAAAGCTAAAGTTTTCATTTGAGAAGGATGAAATTGTGAATTGCCAACAAATAATTCTCCAAAGTAACACAACGCGCACACCCCCTCCCTCATCCCCATGCGAGCGATACCCAGACATAACCCTTTCAGAAAGGACACATGCCTCATGTCTACGCACATTAGGAGGGTTCCAGCAGAATAATTACAATTAATCAATTACTTAATCTCCTAATCACTTCTGAGCGAACAGCATTCCTGGACATTTGTTAATGACACAATCATTTTCATACCATCCTACTCATGAAAATTTAACCAAGAAAATAAATTGAAAAGTGCCCAGGTAACACCAGTTACCTCATTCAAAGCTACAAGCAAGAAAGATTCACAGCTGAGGCCTCGTCGGCAGCGACAACTCGCCATCGCTGGTGCAGGCACCGGGACCTCCCACATCCCGGGGACCTCATCATCGAGCCGCCCCTGCCACCGCAGCAGCCGCCATCCGCTTCCAGCTGCTTGGGCTGGGTTTTAAGTGGCTTGTGGTCCATGAGCCACATCAATAACTGGATACACAGAGTCCCCCAGCAATTCCCCTCTTACTCAATATATTCCACCTAACATATATATTGCAGATTTAAACACACAGTGAACAAGTTTAACCACCCCACGGGATGCGATAACCAGGTGTTACCGGGAAAGTCTGAGAGCAGACAAAAGTCAGAACAGAAATTCAGACAGTTTTTGCGACACTTCAGTTCTGTATATCACCTGGTAGGTTTAGGGGAGACCTTTAACACCGACTTTTGTCTGTTTGTTTGTTTATTACCAGAGGAAAGAGAATATTGCAGCATGGGAGCCCTGAAGCTAAAATTAAAAACCTGCATTTCGGTTCAGTAGCAGTTGGTATAATTCAGATCCCAGCCACAATGAGAGGTCTCCAACATTATCAACTGTCAACAATTATTACTGGCTAGGCACACAAAACAGCTTTGTTCTGAACTGGAAGCCACAACTGCAAGCAGCAGGAATTGCTACCAAAGGCAAAACACACAAAAAAACCTCCAGCCTTCCATACAAGATACTCTCCAAAGAGGAATATAGAAATGGACACAAAAGTTGTACTATCTCCATTCACATCTTTTAAAAACAAAGGGTAAAATCCAAGACTGTATACCCAGCAAAGGAAGGGGCTAGCAAGGAAGAGAGATCCCAAAAAGACACTTGCTAACTATTCTGAGCTGAACGCAGCTCAGAATGTTTAATGAAACATTCTGTTCATTAGTTATTGAACTTTCATTAGCAGTTTAAGGGAAAGCTACACATGGAAGAGATGAAATACAATCAATTTCTCCTGAAATTGCATACATTTCCACACTAATCCTCAGCAAGCTCATTCCAACTGATATTAAAACCCAAATCAATTAATACTAATTGCTCACCTTATTGTTACAGAGGGATCTTCGCAATTCAGCAAGCCTCAAAAAAACCAAAAAAGAAAGAAGAAAAAAGGCTATTTGTACAAAAGCAATTTACTTGTCTGGTCTTTTTATATTAATTTAGCCATGCACTTAATTATTGTGGCAGGTAATTCTGTCAGCTCAAGTTTCCTTCCTCACAACTACCCTTTTGCGAACTGACAGCACGAAGCAATCACATTCTTATAACCACACAGCCTACAGCAACAGAATAAACAAAGTTTTCTGAGTCATGGGGCAAAATCCCAAACCCACTGACTTCATTAGCAGATCTGCCAATAAGTTAATACAACTGGTGCGACTTTCCCAGGAGACAATGACGATCAAGTGAGGAAACGTATTTTACCAGCAACAAGCAAATGTAGCAGGATTTACATTCAATGTTTCTTAAGCATGACATGTACATTTTTAACATGAGCCGTACACATAGCACAGAGTAAACTGAAGCTACATTAGTCCTCCTCTGGTGTAGGAGTGCAGCAGGTTTTCTTACCATCACATGCTGAGTCTTCATAAGAGGTTTTCTCTTCCTCCGTTCCATATAACTACACTGTACTTCAACACCATCCCCTCCATTAACAGGTTTTGAAAATCTTTTTTACACAGGTCCATTAATGTCTACAAGCAAAACAAGACAAATAGCTGTATAAAACGAAAGTCACTTAACGCTGACGTTCCTTCTTCTTCGTTAGTTTTATGGAGAGAATCCTGCCAAAACGGCTCTCCAGAATGCTAAGTAACTTGGACCTGCATGGCCCCAATCACTCAATGCATCCTTAGAGCATCCTGCACCCCTTGCCCCGGGGACAAGCGGGTGTCAGTACCAGTCAGGCTCTGGGGAGTCTTTCCCAGGGGCTCAACAACACACACAACATCTGCCTAGCCTCAACCGCTCCTGGGGTTTCTTCCTGCCTCTGAAATCACCACAGCTAGCTTGTGCCTCAGCTGTCCCAGCTCCCACGGACATAGGGGATGCGCAACAACATAAGACAGCACCAGGCTAAAAACCTTTGGTTCATCTGGAAGGAGATAGCTCAGACACCAGAGGCAGTAATGGTGGCAGAGATCCTTTTGGGGCTCTTTTGCTTCAGCTGTATCTGAGCAGCCAAGAAGTTACTTCAGCAGAACTAGTAACATGGTGGGGATGCAACAGCCTCAACTCAAGATGTTTCTTGCATTATCCAGTTTCTGCACTTTCTGCATTGTTTTGCATTTTTCCTCCTTCACTCAGTCTTGGCTAATACTGCAGGGAAGCCAAGTCTCTTTAGAGAAGATGCTTCACCTTTTTTTGCTCTCAAATTGGAACAAGTGAAGTATCACCAGCTGTCACGCTGCTTTGTTACCGTAACAGCTCTCCATCTCCCAGCACAGCAGATATCAAGCCCTCTGGATCAAAAGCCATTGTCATCTCTTAAAAGCGTGATGATAAAAGAACACACTAGTAAGTGAAAAAATTAACTGAAGTCAGCCCTCTCTGCATTTCTTTTCCCATGGTTCTCCAGATCACCTATCACACAGTCAGTGGAGAACAGTTTTAAAAGTGCCTCTGCAATTGTTTCGCACAGGCACCTACCCAAACTCTAGGAAAGGTCCATGATGAAGGAACAAGACAGAAATGGAGGCTTCCTGCAAGTTATGCAGGTGTGGATCAACTGCAGATAGGGCATTGAATTAAGGCTTTCATAAACGTTTCAAATGGCACCGAAACTCTGCAGGAACTCGTTGGGTGGTTACGAAGCAGTAGTCTTAAGGTTTTAAGACACGATTTCGATAAGCAAACTGAGCTGATGCAACCAAACAGAGCCCTGCTGGAGCACTGGCTGGGATGCGGTGGGAGATGCCTTTTGCCCAAGGCTTCATCGTTGACTTACAGCAGCAAGTCACAGGGAAAGCACCAGCAGAGAGGAGAGCGGTGGGACCAAGCAGTGGGGCACAGCACAGAGAGCCATTCACAAGGCCATTCATCGTGAAGGAATGACTGGCAGCAGGGCAGTAAAGCTTTCAGAGCTCAGGGGGTTTCCACGGCCTGGGAGATCAAAGCAGAGCTGGAGCGGCAGGAGGTGGCAAACAAGAGAGGGGCCTGTTTTGAGACCAGGATGGCAAGAGCTGAAGTCGGATGGGAAGCAGTTGGGAGGCCTGGCTGGGGTTAACGAGGAAGCCCACATCTCTCCCCAAAACATGCCAAGCAATAAAGGCAGGCATAGGATTTGCTTTAGAAGAAGCAAAGAGAACTAACTGTGATGGACTAGGGTAAGAGATAATTCACAACAACAAAAGCCGCCTGCTGCTACAGTGATGAATGGGTCCAACAGACAAGCAGTATCTGGACCCAAGCAGGAATTGCCCTGGCTTACTGAAAGCCTGGTGCCTGACTGAGTGCTGCTTATCAGGGAGGGTGGAAAGCCAGACGGAAGGCTAATGTGATGACAAATCAGCCAGGTTACTGTAAAAAAAAAAATAGAGAGGAAGGAATCAAAATGCAAAACTTTCATAACATCACCAGTTTTCTCCATGTTTTCCTTAGGGAATAAGACAAGATACAGCAATCAAGGTATTCATGTTCTTGTAAAGCAGCGCTGGTATAGCAGGAAATCGTGGGCAAAGTATTAGGCCATAGCTTTCTGGCATGAGGTTTTAATCCCTAGATATAAGATGTTTTGAGTGAGAGATGAGAGATGTTTTCCAGCTGTGGTTTAACTTTAGCCTAGAGATATGCAGCTCCTCTATAAAAGTAGTTCCTAGGAGTATTTTTTACTACAAAGGAAGAGGAAACTCCAGTTATCTGAGAGTGCTATTGTCAGCCAGTCTGAAGTGAAACGGCAGAGCACCGACTGATAACGATACAGGATGAGATGGCTCTTGTGTTAGGGAAAAAGACTTCTTTCCTTAGGTACTGGCTTGGGTTACAGTTCTCCAGAGGTGGCTGTGGAGCATTTATGGCTTTACAGGGGGAAAGCAGAAGAGCTGTTTCTTTGAAAAGTCATTTTGGAAAGAAAATTAGCAGAAAGGACTTTTTCCAGATGGGGAAGCACTGCAGCAGCTCCTCCACTCTCCCCGGTGAGGGGCACATCTGCCCCCAGCAGCACAAGGGTTTTGCATGAGCCCTCAGATGAGCCCACGGTAACGGGAACAGAAACAGCAGAGGGGGAACTTGACAGCTCCTGGCCCCTAAACCTCCTCGGCATCTCTCTTCACACTAGCACCAACTGTTGCCACTCCTGCGCAGCTGCTCCTGGCACCGCCGAGCTGAGCCCAGACCTTCTGGAGCAGCCACCCACCCACCACCAGCCGTACCACCTCACAGGGGCATCACATTTGGCCCAAAGGACCCTGGCACCTTCCCATGTTGCGTCAGGTAAGGGGCACGTTACAGGTAATGCACTGTCAACTCCAATGTTGGAGGTTGCCTCAAACCTTCTGCAGCCAACTTTGTCTTCACAAAACACCCTCGAACAGAGAAATCAAGCTACTGCACAACACAGAACCACTTTGCATTGACGTCTTTGCCATCATTCTGCAAAGGGAAGGATGGTCCTGCCCTCCAGTAAGTCATACAATTAGGCAAAATAAATGAGTTGTCAATAAACCCTTGATTGTTCGATGAGACGTCACTGATGGGAAGGCAAGTGTACACTGCCAGAATCAGTGACATGATAGTGATAATTTTCAAGTTATGCTTGATGTTTCTGTCACGAAGTTATTTTCGGGTTCCTTTGAATCTTCTTCAGAGAAGTCAGTCTTTGAATAAAAAAAAAGTTGTGATTTTTCTGAGCTCAGGTGCATGCATTTAATCAGTCCAGGTGTTTAAATTATTTATCCATGAAGAGGAAAACTGTACTAATCTTAGGAACAGAGCATATGAAGGGGAAAAACAATTAGACATAAATACATGCTGAATAACGCGAAGCAGTAGAAAATTCTCTCGTGTACAAAGTGACTGTGACCAAGGGTGTTTCAAGTATTTACGTTATCGCAGCCTTGGCTGCAAAGCTCAAAATGCAGAGATTTGCTGCTACTAGAATAAATGTTTCCCAACCATCAGGCAAATTGTTTTCAACAAGCACAAAGCCCCAGTCAAAAGTTGGTACTTTCCCTAGTTTAAATGTTTTTCCAAAAACAAAAAGAATGTTTAGAGAAAAAGAGAGTACTTCATGAACTATTCTTCAATAAGTAAGCATGACATCCAATGCTCTGGACCAGATCGTCGCTCCTCATCACTTGCGCATTAAAAATAACCTCTTGCCTTTCTTCTTTGATCTTAACCTTCCCCTGCTCAACCTCGCTTTTCAAAGCCAAGGGTCTACCCAAGCTGCAAGGGAGAGCTCCCAGGTGGAAGCTATACAGGGTGGGAGAGACACTCCAGCCCACTGCAGCCTTGTTAGATCGCTCCCCCAACAATGGTTAGCACAGAAGCAGCTGATCAGGCACTAGAGCTGTAAGTCCCCGAGGGGATTGAAGGGCTGTGGTAATACACTGGAACACTGGTCAAGAATACAAGACATTCTCACCACCCTGCTCTTTCAAGGGAAGAGATTTTTAGAATAAGGCTGCTTTAATGTTAATGGATTAGGTATCTTGTTTCAACTCCCAAACGCCTGGTCCCTCAGAAAACTTGGCTTTATCCACTGAAATTAAGAGAAGGTCAAGAAGGAGGTGTATTTATACCGTGCGCTGGAGAAAAGTAAAACTAGGTGTTCTGCTGCCAAGACAGACGTATTTATGCAACGTTGAACCCTGCATCGGTACCTTCACTTGGAAACGCTTAGCCAATTAAGTTGATAACACGGCACATACTGGCACTTTCTGAGCGTGCAGGAAAAATAAACAGGCGGTTCTTATTCCAGCAAAGAATCTGGCTCTTCTCCCAGCTTCTTACCAGCTTTCTCTGCCTCACCACCCAGCATGCAACATCGCCTGCCACGGAGGTTGGTTACGGCTACTGAGCAGCAGCCTGGCACTATGGTCTGTGCCGTATCGCAAAGGTTGGGCTGACTACAGAGAAAACGAAATCCCTACCTTTGCTCAAAGAGACCCTGGGAGAAGTTCAAGGTATTTCAACTCACTACAAGCCATTGCCAGCTGCTGTTTCAATCATTTTGTTTCTACAATCTTGGCAACACACCAAAGATCACAAGGTTTGGTTTAAGTTTCATTTAAAAAACATCTCGTCGGAGAAGAATCATTCCATTATGGCAAAAACCATAGACTGCTGACAATGCTATTATAGACGGCAACATCAATGGAACATTTTATGTATATATATATATATATATATATATATATATATTTATATATAATATATATATATCAAAAGAAAAACATCGAGCTGGAAGGTTACTAACAAAAATAGAAAGGAAGACCCTTGAGACATTCTCTTTGTAATTCCTTTTTACACAAGCCAACGCTTAAAGCCTCCTGGCTGAGATTCCCCAGGTAATCTACAAACCATTTTATAGCATCATTGCTCAAACCAATCCGAGTATCCAGTAGAGCAATTTATAAGAGACTGACATGCCCGTTATTGACAGCAAGGAGAAAACCTACAATGCAGATACATCAACTTTTTTGAAAGCAACGTTGGCTCAAATTGAGTTATAATGGGAAAGTGACCTGTTTCAATGCCAAAGGTCCTTGGCATTACTGCTTAGAGGAGAAGCATTTGTGAAACACTGCAAGAAGGACCCAGTTCCACAAGGAGCAGCAGCCAAATCAGAGGGGAAAGAGAAGGAAAGAAAAAAAAAAAAAAATCAGACCAGCCTCCAGCACCACGGCCTGCCCAGCTGCCCCCAGGTACAGGGGCTCCTTAGTCCCCTTCCTTCTTAGGATTGATTATCCAGCCATGGGAATCTTCCATTTGATGTTTGCTTTCAGCTGACATCAGCCTTTTTACTCAGTTTTGCCAGACTGCACTTTGTCATTAGTTCTGGTTAGAGATACAGATGAGATGGCACTTCCATTTAATTATTTTTTTGTCCTTTTTTTCCCCCCACTAAAGTGCCTTATGCTGTAACTCTAAGGGTAATTACTTCAGGGGCTGAAATTTCCCATTCTTGTTCTCATGACAGAGGCACATATCTGAGTAAGATCTGCTTGGTCATTTAAGGTTTTTAAACGCGTTCTCAGATAAGCACAGCTACATTTTTAACAGTAGCTAAAATTACACAATTTAAGAAAGGAAAATTTGATGTGATGTTTCATGCTTTAGTTAACAGTCTTCCAAGATACAAAGCTCCAGTTGCTCTGGAAACTGTAACTTGGACACAACCATGTAGATACATCAACCCCCTGGCTATAAAGGAAAACACTTTAGCAACACTGCACATTCACGTGACAAACATTTTTAAAAACAAGCATTGCATCCTGATCTTCATATAGGAAGGGCTCATCCCGCAGCCCTCCACACTGGGCACAGTTCTCTGTCTGCGTTCCCATTAAGCTTCAAGAGAAATGACTGAGCAAGAGCCAGGAGAGCACGTGGACCTACCATCGAGACAACGACCCTCCAGATGAGGGAGGGATGGTAAACACAGGTGGGTGTTCAAGGGATATGCCAGGGGTTCAAAGCAGGGCTGTTTCTTCCCGTGTTTGTGCAGTGCCTATCACACTGCAGGCACAGCTGGAAGCAAATGCCGGTACCAAAAGGACGACTTAGAAGACAAATGAACACGGTGGACAGGTCAGGATCTGGTACGCAGAGCACTCAGCCACTGGACCAGGAGAAGGCAGCAGGAGCCTGGAGCTGGGAACGGAGCAAGACAACAGCCATTGGGAGAAGGAAAGCAGAGAGGGATGCTCAAAAGCAGAGTAGGAGGAATGAGTGCGGGGTGTTCATGGAGGAGGACTGGACACAGCACAACACCAGAAGCCAGATACACTTTAAAAAAAAAAAAAGGGGGGGGGAAATATTACATACATAAATGACGGCCTGAGTGCCGGTTGCTGTGGAAACCATAACTTTGAATTCAGTGGCTAAAACCTAGCATTGCTATTTATACCATGCTGCTCACTACAGCACGAGAACTTTGCCTGAGAAACGGAGAGCTCTGGTACCAGACAAACGTGGTTCCCACCCCCCCACCCCACCGTTACACACAGTGATCCTTTTACACAACGCCTCATATGGCTTTTTGCGATGTTCCTGGCCACTGAATGACTACATGGCATAATCACCTCTGACAGTAAAAAAAACCACCACTGTCCGTCCTCTTCCAAGCTAGACCAGATGAATCACTGGACAGACATCGGGTAGGATTCCCTGAATTCTACTTTGGTCAAGAGCAACCGGGGAAGTCAAAAAGGCCACTTAAAACAGCAGTATATCTTGCTTCTCTTAAGGCAAATTACAGTCAGCACTGCATGAGGTTACGGAGGGCCAGATCCCAAAGTCAGTTATCATTAAAGATGACGAGCGTTTGTTTAAGGACTCCAGAATATTGCCTTTAATATACTGGAAAGTATAACTGCATCATTAATGCAAGAATAACAATAACAAAAAGGCTACAGATCAAACTCCTGTTGGGAGAATCCCTTTAAAAAAAAATTAATTTTCGAGTTGCTCTGCTGTTCAAGAAGGAAATGGCTTTTCTCTCCATGGGAAACGTGACTCTGGGGCAGCAAGTGTCCCCACAGCCTAAGCAGGAGCAGTACTAATATGCCCATAGCCAAAGCAGAGGTAAGCCAAGTCCCCCACGGGTATGACACATTCCTCTTCCACCTCCACCATTCCAGGGCCCGGGAGGGAAGAAACAGTCCCGTTCCGCTCCCACTCCTAAATCATGTTTTACCTCAAGTAGTACGGAGGTGCTAGTGTAGCATGTTCATTGCCACGACCAAATACACACAGTAACTACCACAGAGGTGATGATCAGGTTTTAAGACGCTTCCCAGGACCTGTGCACACATCAGTCCCCAAATCAAAGAGCTCGTGGCACACAAGGGTAACTAAGGCAAAAGCTGAGAGAGAAAACCACAGTGTTCTCCAAGGTCACTCACACCTTCAAAATCCCACGGGACTGTCCCATCCACGTGGGCTCATCGGGAAGCAGCAAGGACAACCGTTACATGCAATCCAATAAGCAATACTCTGCCCGAACAAGGCGGCTTTTGCCAGGGGAAGGGCAGCCGGGGATCGTGCAGGGACAGGAGCAAGGACTCGGCAGAGGGGCTCCGACAGCTGCCGAACCGGGAGGGGTGGGAGGAAGTTGCTCTCTGCAGGATCAGGCCCTTACGGCTAAGGTGAAGGAGCCCTCGTTTGTCCTTGTTCAATAATTTATATCACCGCATTGAAGTGCCATTGAAATTGACAGGAGCATTTTAATAATACAGGAAGAGGAAAAGATGCTCTAATCACAGATTAGGCACCCAAGTAATCACTCCATAGATCTCAGCCTCCCCTAATTTATTCCAATGCATTTTTTAATCAGAGTTTCATACATAGCAAAATGATGAACAAGTCACGAGTACTACCTATTTCCCAGCTCCAGCCAGCTTTCGCTGGCCCAGTGCCCTGCGGGTAAGGGCGAAGCGGGGACGAAGGACCGACGAGGAACGGGGAGCCGACGTCTCCCAGCGCTTCCCAGTCCGACGCGGCAGCGCCGAGCCGCGCGCTGGGATTAGGCACCCGCTCCCGCAACTCTACTTCAGAGCGCGTTTGCGCCAGCGCTTCCCGTCAAGCCCGGGACGGCGAGAGCATCAGCCGGCTGGCCCCGACTTCAGCGAGGGCAGTGCGGACCCGCGGGCGAAAACAAGGCACCCCCTTGCCTGCCACACGCTCGCTCGGTGTGCGCTCCCCGCAGCGGGGCCGTACGGCTCCCCCGCCCCGCCGCCCCCAGCAGCGGCATCACCCGGCGGGGAGGGGACCCGGCGGCCCGCCGGCTGCTGGGGCTCTCCGCGAGGGGCCGGCAGTGCCCGCACGGACCCCGCGCAGCACCCCGCCGGGGGGCGGCGGTGACATTTTAGGCGTTGCTCCCGGAGGCCGGCTGCCGCGCGGGCCGGCTCCGGACCCCGGCGAAGACCCGGGCATCCCGGCGGGGCCGCTCCCGCGCCGCGGCACCGGCGTGGGGAGCGGCGCCGGCT
>VZSC01017417.1:620031-639719 GCA_013398225.1 Steatornis caripensis | reverse complement strand
GATGCATTTGATGAACACACACACACACAGTCCCCCCCCCTCGCACCGCGGAGCCCGCAACAAAAGCGGCCAACGGAGCATGCGGGGCGCCCGCCGCGCCGGGGAGCCCCGCCAATCCGGTGGGGTGCGGGGGGAAGCGGCGAGCGGGATTGGCTGCGGGCGGGGAGAGCTGGACTTCGAAGTCAAACGGGCTTCTGAGGCGGTTGGGCGCCGTCCTGTCACGGCTGCCGCCCCACCTCCCCCCACCCTCCGCCGTGTCTCCGGCCGCACCGCCCCGTTCGGGAAAGAAGGTTCCAGACCGCTGCGAGAGAGTCGGGAGCCGTGAGAGGAAGGTGCCTGACCCCCTCGAAGTCCCCAGGAGCAGTGCTGAGCTTTCCTTGTCTCTCCTTCCTTCACCAGATACTTACAAGGAGCCATCACCTAGCCTGCCCTGGTGCCACCCGGCCTTTCGCCCGGGCCTTGGCCACGCTTGCTTCCCTCGCTGCGGGTGCCATCCCGCACCACGTTCCCCGTCCTTCTCTGCCATTTACCGGAGACCCCAAGTGCCAAGGATGAGCTACGTGACTCGGCGACGCAAACAAGATACAACAGATTTTCCCTCATGCCAGCCTGCTCCTGTGCTGCTTCCGCAGCTAAAGATTTTTTTATGCCAGCGCTATAGCTGTGCATCACACGCACAGACTCCGTTCGATGGAGGCGCAAGGAAGCCAGGGAGCACCTTGTCACAAGCACTGCCCTGGCTGCCAAAGTGTTGGGTGGTTGGGTTGGGGTTTTTTTAAGTAATGACTCAGCTCAAATCTGGGTAAGTGCATTTTAAAATGGGGTAATAAATAAACATGAGCTGTGTCTTAACTGAAAGTATTTTACAAAACCTGCCAAGCTACACAAGTTGATTTTTAAGCACAAAAAGGTGAAAGCACCTCCCCACCGACTTTGCAAGTCAAGACGGGGAAATCCAAATCAATCGTTAATGCTTGGATGGGTATCAGATAAAGAACATTTATTTTCAAATACTGTGTATTAGTTCTACTTTTAAAAATCAAATACAAAATCTAGACGATCTACTTGCTAATCACTATGTTGCTTGCAAATCAAACCCAAATATAAAACATCAGTTTTCTTTGTCAAGCCGTTGATTAATTAACGGCAGGTTTTAAATGGTATTACCACACCAAGCACTTCAGTCAAAGCGTTTGATCAGCAACACTAAATGCAGGTCCTTTCCTGACATTGATCTTTAGGTAAAATTCCCCACTGATTCAGACAGGAGGTCTCATTAAAATTTGACAGCGTGCAAAGGCCCCGGATTAGGAAAGTTCAGCTAGTCCAGCGGCCACTCAGAATAACCGTACGAACCCAAGCAAGTGACAGCTACCCCAGGCGTGCAGTTTGTTTCATAGCTCACAGCTGGTGGCATAACTTAAAACCAGATACTCAAGGCGTCTGTCAGCTTATAAACAGATGTGTCTCATCAGACTGTGGGTTACACGTCAAAATCTCCGTGTACCCAAGAGCCACCCGAGCCCCATGTAGGGCTGCCGCAACTCCTACAACGCCCAGCCCAGGAGGACAGCCCTCACCCTCGGCCACCTCAGCGCTTCAGTCACAAGCAGGACCACAAAGGGAAGTCATGCTTGACCGACCTGATGGTCTTCTACAACGCGATGCCTGGCTCGGTAGATGAGAGGAGAGTAAGAGGGTATTGTCTACTGTGACTTCGGTGTGGCTTTTGACACTGTTTCCCATAAGATCCTCATAGACAAGATGACAAAGTGTGGGCCGGATGAGCTGAGAGGTGAAGTGAAAACGGGCTGGACAGCCGGGCCCGGAGGGTGGTGATCAGTGGTACAAAGCCCCGCTGGAGGCCAGTAACTAACAGTGTAGCCCAGGGGTTAATAATGGGTCCAGCCCTGTTCAATATCTTCATTAATGATCTGGACGACAGGGCAGAGTGTACCCTCAGCAAGTGCAGATGACATACAACTGGGAAGTGACACAAAGCAGAGAGCATGCTGCCATCCAGACGGACCTAGACAGGCTGGAGAAATGAGCTGACAGGAACTTCTGAAGTTCGGCACAGGGAAGTGCAAACCCCTGCACCTGGGGAAGAACAACCCCATGCACCGGTATGTGCCGGGGGCCACCCAGCTGGAAAGTGGGTTGGCAGAAAAGGACGTCATGCCCTTGCAGCAAAAGTGGCAAATGGTGCCCTGGGCTGCATCAGGAAAAGCATTGCCAGCAGGTCAAGGGAGGTGATCCTTCCCCTCTACTCAGTGCTGTGAGGCCACACCTGGAGCACAGTGTCCAGTTCTGGGCTTGCCCCATGACGATGTTGAAGGGACTGGAGCATCTCTCCTCTGAGAAAGGGCTGGGAGAGCTGGGACTGTTCAGCCTGGAGAGGAGAAGGCTTGGGGGGCTCTCATCAAAGTACAAGAACAGTTGAACAGATGGTGCAGAGAGGATGGAGCCAGGCTCTTTTCAGCAGCGCCCAGTGACAGGATCAGAGGCAACGGGCACCAACTGAAGCACAGGAGGTTCCCTCTGAACACCGGGAAACACGTTTTTAGTGTGAGGGTGACCGAGCACTGGCACAGGCTGCCCAGAGAGTCTATCGAGTGCCTCACCTTGGAGATATCAAAAGCCGTCTGGGCAACGTGCTCTAGGTGGCCCTGCTTGAGCAACGGGTCGGACCAGGTGCCCTCCAGAGCTCCCTTCAACATCAGCCATTCTGTGATTCTGTGGCCAAATTCTCTGTACCCCGGACTCCCTCCCCTCCTGCAATTACATGCACCTCCTCAGCTTTGAGCTCTTCATGTCTGATGCATGCCTCATTTGCACCACCAGCACCTTTGGCCACAAGTGCAACCTGGCCGCTGAGCGGATGCGAGTCACTAGCTTGGCCAAGCAGGGCCAGGCAATGCTGCTTTGTCATCACATGCCAGCTAAGTTGGCACCAGCGGGAAAAAAAGTGGCCAGAGGCTGAAAGCCCTTCAGGGACTGCTTTCCTCTGCTGCAGTGCAGGCTCTGGCGCACCTCAAACAACAGCGCAGGAGAACCGTTCCCCCCTCTTCAGTGAGGCCGCCCCCTCCCCTGCTGTGGCCCCGCACATGCTGGACGGGGCTCCTGCAGTCAGGCGCACATGGGCAGGCGGCTGTGTCTCAGCAGACCTGAACTGCACAACTGGGGTTTATGCCAGCTGATATAGGCATATTTTTATGTAACCCCACTTCATTAGCTACTCTTCCAGGGCCTCAGTATATAATGAGTGAAATACATTAGTCATCTGACAGTTCTAGTCATTCTGCGTGTCAAGTCCTATCTCTTCATTTACATATCCAGACTGTTATGGCAAGCTGGTGCGCTAGTTGCACCCCTCCACCTACTCAGTGCTAATTTAAGAGTTGTTATTTTTGGCTCGCAGTGATTGTGTGCATAAAAAGTTCAGTTTCCTCCAAAAGATTTTAAAAGGAAGCAGAACATGGGACTGAGCAGAAAACTCCCCTTGCTAAGCACAGTTTGCCCAACATCAGCAAACCTTGTTTTCAGGTAATGTAGGAGAAGTAAAACCTCTTCCTGTGAAGATTCTGTCCGAGTTTGTGAACGACTGAGCTGCAAAAACTATAGTTGTTTTTGACAGGGGCATACAGGAGTAGCTCACTCAGAAAAAACAACTTGGCCATTCACAATGAACAGAGTACAACTTTTTGCAAGGACGGTAATTCTGTGACTGAATACATGAAGTAGCATTTGCTTATCGAAAAATTTTTATGGATGAGGAAAGCTCAAAAGCAAAGTTCTGTACGGGACTTGTTCTGTACTGGTGAACTCCATGCCTTCTACTTATTTTCCTGCCAGTTTTGCCCATAGCTCAGAAAAGATGTTCACCACAACAAAAAACTTGTTGCCTGTTTTTTCCTTTGAAAACAGGAACAACAATGTAATAACGGAGGTTTATTTCTGGCCTTTAAGTAAAAGTAACCCAGGTTCCAAGACCCTGAACTCCATACACAGAAAGTAACTATCCCTGCTTAATATTCCTTCTAGCAGGGATGGTCTGCTTCCACGACTGCTAAGTATCTATTACCCCTTTTAGGCCCTTGAAGAAGCTCTCCCAGGCCTTTACATGATTCAAAAATTATAATAATACCTTCCCTGTTTTTTTCAACCAGCGTTTGTCTGAATAATTTCAGGCTGCAGCAAGGCTAATAGTAGGATCACATCCTCGCACATCTAGGCTTACGTAAAAGAGGAGATGCATTTGATGAATTATTGTCCACCTTAGCCTCTCTTTTGAAAAATGCTGTTATCTGTGTTCGCTGCCAGTTGTGGGTGAAGTGTTACATAAAATCACAGAGTACTTTGGATAATGGCAAAGTCTGAGCTTTCCCAGGGGTATGATTGCTCATGTCATAAGGACACGTATGGGAAAGGCAATTGCCCTTGCTTCCAATCCCCGTTTTGTTGTTGGTTTATGGTATTAAAGGGTTTCTTTCAATGTCGCTGCTGATTTATGGATAAAGAGTGCATTACTGGAAAGCCTACATGAGAAGTTCAAAAAAAAGGACCATCATTGAAAATATTTGTCACTTGTTGGATTAGCTTAACCCACACGTGGAAACCTAAGCAAAATCTGTGTTATTGCATTAGCCTTTTACTACTGGAAATGTGTCCTCAACCCTGACGTAGTTCACAGACAGAAGATCATTTACTGTCCTTAACGAAATCCCAAAGGGGACATCTGCCCTTGTGACCACCTCACTAATACCCCAGTAGGCCTTGGTCTGGCTTTTGCTTTTGTGAAAGGAACCACAAGGAACTCACAAAGGTCAACAGAGGAGACGACAGGGATGGCACACTTTGTGGCAGCGTTTTCCTCCTCTAGCCTTCCATCTGCAAATGCACTAACACAGAGGTGTGGGACAAAACAGCAAGAGACTGCTGTGTTGAGTGCGTGAGTGAGTGACAATTTCATATGGAGGACCAGCACTGTCTGAAACATCAAGGAGGATAGAAATAACCAAAATTTTGAAAGCTAGATGAGAGGAGAGTGCTTCCGTGAAAGGTACCCCTTATAAATGGCAGAGCAAGAAAGCCTACCAGACAGACAGCGGGCTTTGCCATCAGGAGACACACACAGGCTGAGAACACAGATTTCCTTGGCACCTCTAGGCAGGTTAACCAATCTCACTTCTTCTCCTGGGATGCAGCTTGATACTACACCTAAGCCACCCCTGACAGCAAACGACAGTGGAAAAGGGCAGTGTTGGTCCCGCTCCCTCACTGCTTGCCTTACACAATCTGACCCTGTAATGAGCAAGATCAGTCACCCAAAAATTAACACTCTCAAGCCAAGATGTCAGCTTTCTCTCAGTGTAGCTCCCTGAGCAGGCTGGAAGGATGGGCAGGTGGTTGCTGGTACCAGCAAAAAGGAAAGGAGAACCTTCCCTCAGCAGATAGCTATTATACTGGTTTAGCTATAAAGTAAAGCGTACAGCAAGTAGCGCCATGAACGGTGGTGTTGGTGCAGCAAAAGGAGATGGTGGAGATAGGACTGGGTGGGGAAAGTAGAGAGGAGCCAGAAGACAGTTGAGGTGCTATTTCCATCGCCATCAAGAAAAGCATAGCCTAAGCCCACATATCAGGTGTTTGCAGGAACAGGCAGTTTGGTTTGGTGTTGGGTGCTTGTTGTTTTTTTTCACTAGATGCATCGACACCGTTGAGAAACAGCAGCTTTCAGGCACACAAGCTCTTCCACGCTTCCGAAACAGAAGCAGCAATCTCCATGTTAAGAACAGATTATATTAGTTGTTCTGGGTTTAACTGAATTATGTTAATCAGCTGGACTATTTCAGAACAAGTTTAGTCAGCCCCTGTGAAGTGCTCACAAGGGAGAGGTGGTAGGAGAGGTAGGTAATACTGGTTATGGGATACTGAGGTGCTAGAAGGAGGGGAGCATCTATAACACACCCTAAAAGTTAGTATCTTCTTTATAGCTGAGATGCCTTTTTAGCCAGTAGGTTCATTAACTCCAGATTCACCTTTTGAAGGTGTTTTGTATGTTCCTCTGAGTGTCTGTTGTATGCAAAATGCCCCCCTCTCCCACTTTCAATGTGGAGCATCTTTCTCTGTGGGCTGTTTGTAGGAGTCAATTCCAGTGACTAGTGGTTGCCTGGTTCCCCCATGTTACTTCTCCAAGGGCAGCGGTGCACTGGGCGGTGTGGACATACTTCTGGTGCGTGCATGCACGTGCTGCGCCCCTGACCGCTGCCGTGCTTGGGGATGTGCAAGGGCAAGTTCTGCAGCCGGTGCTGTGCAGTAATCCCCCTTACGGGGAGGCCTAGGGAAGAGCTCAGCTGAGTAATCCAGGAGAGGCACTGATGTTCTGCAGAGATGATGTCTAAGACATACCTGTATGAGTAATAAGAATGGACTTTAAAAGTCATTTTATCTCGAAAATGGTATTACTCAGCTTCTAAGTATGTGGGCTCCTACAGAGGTAGCCTTCAGTGCTTCCGATGGCTTGCTCTGTAGCATCATCTGGTGGTAGCAACAGCTAAAAATCACCCCACCGGCACCTCTCCTTTGTGTACCCTCCATTACTGTAGTACCTCACAACCTCCCTGCCTCTGCTTTGTCTCCCCACAGCTCCTTCTTCCCCTCTAGGTAAGTGATTTCTCCTACAGTGACTGGAGTCCCAGGAAAAACTCGAGAAGTACTTGTTTTGGGTGACTCTGAAAGACTGGTGGTCCCACAACTGGCATTGTGCGAAACTTGCCTCTTGGTAGCGGGTCAGCAGGGGCCAGCGCATCATTGAACCTCTTTGGGTTCTACATAGGATTTCTACAACCCACAAGTTTCATGCAGCCCTCAGTGGAGGCCGTACATCACACTGTTACTATCCGGAGAGCAGATACAGTGCATGCAAAACTAAAATGAGCGTCGGCTGGTGCTACAGGGCTGAATTTCCCCTTACAGCCTGAGGGGTAGATGAATAAGGCATCTCACCCTCGCTAGTCGGCACAAGGAGAGGGGCTGTTGCTGCAGGCCTGCCGCTCCCACATACGGTGAGGGCCAAGCAAGCAGCAACCAACTGCACAGGGTCAGGATGCTGCCCGTCAGCGCCTTTGTCGGGCACAAGCTCCTGGGGGAGCAAGGGCACAGCTTTAAGCTCCCTCCACAGCACGCGGGGACGGGGGACCGAGATGCAAACTGAGGGCTGTGTTGCCGTCAGGTGGCTTTGTTGCAGTAGGTGAGCACCACCATGTTTGTGTTCATCTGGTGAACCCGGACACTGATAACCGTGGCGACGCAGTGGTCCTGGCTTTGGCACGGGCCACTAGAAGCTTGCCCTGTTACCTGCTCGGGTGGCTGGTTGTGCTGAGGTCTGGGCTGCCACACGCCTGGCCTTGTCACCTTCCTTGGGTGGACTCAGGAAAAGCTGGGCAGCCTTGGCTGTGCAGAAAGATGATTCCAACCTGCGTGCTCCCCAGCCCCTGTGCCGCAGCACGGCACTTGCTCGCAGGGAGCGTTCAGCATGGCTCTTCTTGACTTGTTTTCCTCATTGCTAAAGCTGACTCTGAGCAGCGTGGAGATCTGCAGGAACGAGCTNAAAGATGATTCCAACCTGCGTGCTCCCCAGCCCCTGTGCCGCAGCACGGCACTCGCTCGCAGGGAGCGTTCAGCATGGCTCTTCTTGACTTGTTTTCCTCATTGCTAAAGCTGACTCTGAGCAGCATGGAGATCTGCAGGAACAAGCTCCCAGAGCAACTCTTACGGACGTAGCTTTGTAGCCTTTGGACTTGCCCACTGGCCTGTCTCCTGAGAGGGCTACCCAGGGAAACGCTCCTGCAACCCGCAGAGTGACAGGGGAAAGGGGCAGGTGGCTCTGCTGCTCAAGCCTCACCCAAACCTCCAAGCTTTCTGCCCCTAGTGATGTCAAATCAATTTGCCTTTTTGAGGCAAACTTACAGCACAGAAATATTTATGGAGAATGAATCACACCTTACCCCACAATATGTCAGGACCGTGAGATGTAGAGAAGCACAAAGCTGCCTATGAAAGGACAGGGAGAGGGTACGCCCTGTCCTTCCTGTCTAAATCGTTACCCTGGAGCTTTTCTTCCTCAAATATTAATGTTTCCCTGATTACCTGCTCCTTATGAAAAGGCTATTGTGCCCGCAGACTCTCTGAATAATTAATTTAAAACATTAAAGCCAGAGGGAAGTGAATTTTTACTTAACAGTGGCTTAGAGCACGGCAAGGCCCATGCCATCCTTGCCCTGGGGAGGAAAGCAATGGCAAGCATTCCCAGTGTCCTAGTCCTTTGGAGATGGGAGTACAGAAAGCAGAAACAGTAGTCAGAGTTGCTACAGACCATCTTCTCCCACATGCATGTAGGTGTGGAGTGTGGAAAGCAGGCAGGAATCAGGGGGCAATGGGGAGCAGAGGGGGACAGCTCAGTGAGCTTCCCTTTAATTTGTCTATATTTTTAAGCCACACTTGGCATCATTGCTTCTGTAGGTAGCCCCTGATGGGGTCACTGCCTTTCCTCAAAATAAACAAATTCAGCAGATAGCGCTAACCTGCGTCATTTTTATTCCTGCTATCTGTGGTGCCACAAGCATCCCTGGCGTAGTATCTTTTTTATTTTCATGGCACTTCCCAAGGTCAACCAGGAACACGGGTTTACTTACTGCAGTTTAAGACATAGCTTGATATGTGGTTGGGCAGATCAGATACCACATGCTTGGAGCAGTTGGCTCAGGCATTCACACCCAGAGTCCCTTTGGAAGGACATGGTCTTGAAAGGGATGTGAGATACAGTTAAGATGCACTGGAAGGTGAATGATGAGGTGGTGGGAGAGACAACTCCTTGCATCTATGTCTCACCTAAATTGGTGACTCTTGGTCACTGCGGGAAAGCACCGGGTTGGTTTAGTGTCGCTAACTCAGCTTTGAACGTGTGCTGGCATGAGGAGAGAAGAGATCGTGGTTTATAGGGGCCTGGAAGAGAACTGCTGCTCTGACCCTGGGGCAGAGGCCTTGACTCGTGTCATGTCTCAGTGGCAGGAGAGCCCACAACTGCTGCGTGGGTGGCTCCAGCCCCGGAAGGGAGGCAGGTCCCAAAGTCTTCGCTGTCACCTTGGGCTATGCTTGCGCTGCTGGATGGAAGAAGAGCCAGGACCGATTCCTAGCTTAGCAGCTGAACAGCACATCATCTGTGCACGGCTATGGGCTAGCAGGCTCTGTTGGCAAATTTACCTCAGAGGGGCTGATTGAAATGGTATAACACATTGACCTAATAATTACTCAGTGCAGATAATCAGGGATCCAGTGCTTGAACTTACTCTCTAGTCCTCCCGTACTCAGCAAGTATTCTGCCTTCTTGAAGAGCTGGGGACAAAAGTGCTACCCTGCAAGGACTCTCACAAGCCAGAACATGTGCTGTAAGCTGGGGAAAAAGACAGAAAGCAGGTGAAACCAGACTCCGAGTTAGTTTCTGCGGAGGTGCGTTCTCCAGGACGATGTCAAGATGGGACAGTTTTAAACAATCCCCTGACTTTTGTGAATTCTAGCTTTTTTTAGTTTTCTGCTTGGACCCTAAAGTTCTGAGACGCTTTGATGTAGGCAATTTGCCAGTGCAGCCGGGCAGCTCAGGAGTCCAGAAGCTGCTGGGCTGAGAGCACACCCATCCATCCCGCCCTCGCCTGCCATGACAGATGTTACATCCCACCTCAGAGGGGACCAGAGGGTGTTAGGTGTTGCTGAACACTTGTGCCCATTGATTTGTGTTTAGTAATTCCATTATTTCTATTTACACAAGCGCTTTTGCTGTCCTCCCATAACTCAGCTCTGTCAGGCTAATGCAGGTGATAAGTCACTCTGCCCTTCGATTCCAGCAAACTGCTTGTCCACGGTGGGCGTTTGTTTTCCTTCTACACAGACAAACTACAGACTGTGTCTGTGCTGGAAGAGGAGGGAACAAAATGGCTCTGTGCCAAGCACAGCACTGATGACCAGCCATAAGCACTGCTCTCGCAGGGTTTGGCTGAGTGAGGGGAGAGAGTGAGGCAAAAACCTTGGAGGCTTCTCATGGAATTCAGCCCCTGCAATTTTAAGTGGGCGCCGGCACTGCCCATAATCTTGTTATGGGATTAGCTCGTCTGTGTCCTCGGCATTTTGCTCTCATTTTTGAAGCAGGGCGAATTTAGCAGTCTGTGTAACTGGGAAATGGTATGTTGGAGGAGCCAGGGTTGCCTATGTTGATATTCCCATCTCGTTCACGCAACGGGGCTTCTGCTACATGGGGCTGCTACGTTCCTCACTTCTCTCTGTCCTGGTGAGGTCCTGAGTGCTGCCAAAGGGCAAGGAATTGCATCCTGCCATTTTTACTAAAGTCGTTGACATTACATGATTATTGCAATATTAGAAAACTCACAAAGTATCTCTGTGCCACTCACTTTGAAATCTTTTTTCCCTCAGGCAGACCACATGAACGTGACAGACTGGTTCCATGTTCTGCAATGGATGGGGTTTTTGCCCCCACAAGCACGTCCTTTTGCCCCTTGTTTTTATTACAGTCTGATGTCAGATGCCGTATAAAAATCTTCTCTGTGTCCCCAGAGGAATTAGAGCAATCATTTGTATGAATATGAAAGCTTTCTGATCTCTTTCCAGATTAGTTTCCAACCCTTGTGAGACAAGTTCTCTTTTCCAGAAAACTATCAGCTATCCTCCCCAGATATTGTGGGATAAGAAAGGAGATTTTTTTTTCCCCCCATAGTTTATATTGTCACACAGCCAAAGATTCATCAAGGTTTCCAAATTACAAACCTAATTTAAAGAGGGCAAATTTATTTCTGTTGAGCTGATAAGCCTAGATCATTCCTTCCCTTTGCTTCCTTGGACACCCCCCCCCCCCAAGTCAATGTTATCAAGCATGTCCAACAGACAATTAAGTCTGCTTTTGCCAGATGGTCTGAGGCTGGAATCTGTATAAAACGGGATTAGACATAAAGCATGTTGGCTGAGTAAAGGAATGTCCTGGAGGAGGGCAATAAGGAGCCTACCACAACAGTCTTGTTTAATGGAGCAAGGACCGTCTTCTCAAAATGTTCCTTTTAGGTCTTATTTTAATTGAAATGGACTGATCTATCCACCAACAAGGAATTAAGCATGATTTATAAAGCCTTGCCTGGCTCAGCTGGGCTTTGCTTTTTCACAGTCCCTAGATCCGAATGCCTGGCAGCTAGATGCAGGAGTTCCCCACAGAGGACTTTCTCTGAAGAGCTGGTGTCCCAGGGCCGGACACAAGCAACTTGCACAGTGCTTGTTCAACTGAGCAGGGCCCACCTGAACCCAGCACCGCTAAAAATCAAGTGCCCAGAAATGGCATGAGATGGGCTGCAGAGATCAGTGGCCATTTCAGGAAAGCTGGTGGTGAGTCTGCTGGTCTTTAAGGTGCAGCTGGAATTTCTTCTGTCGTCTCTGGGTTCTCTAAAGAAGGATGAAGATGGTAATATTTACAAGAGAGGGGGCAGGGGCAGTTGTGTGTGTGTATTAAATAACGAGTGTGACTGCTTATCTTGCTTTGACTTCTAGCTACTACAAATTTTCCAGTATTTTAGCAAATGAAGGGTGCAAGTACTGTGGAAGGTAGAGTCTGTCAAACGAAAGCTGGACCACTAATGCCATCCAGTGGCTGGCACACACTAACACACTTGCCATTGCTAGTAAACCCTGAATTGACTGGAACAAACGTTAATCTAAACTCTTCCCCCCACGCTGTTTACAATCGTTCACACAGCGGTTTTTTCCCTTTGGTCCTACCAAAGCCCAGGCTTATTCTGAAAAAATGTAAGAAACCACACGCATGTTGTATCTAGCTCGCTTTAAACACATTTTTCCTTTCCCATCTCTGTTTTCTTTAGAAGTATCATCTAGAACTTAACCTCTGTGAAGTAATCCCCATGAACGTTGTACATGCTGCTGAGTTTGTATCATCTGATGCAATAATTCATGCACCTGAAGCAATAAGCTGTCTTCCCTTTGTACAGTGAGCACCTTCAGCCAAGAGCCATGGGGAAAATGTATTGTAGCGTATTTGGGGTACAGAGCAAAACTGACTTTATTTGTTTCTGCGATGGTGTGTTACACAATCACACACTGTTACCCCTGCATAGCTCGTGTAGCCCCTACAAAAGAGGCACAACAGGAACTCTCAGCGTCAGCTGGCAGGAGGCAAGGAGAAAGCTGTATTTGCAACACTTTGTGCTAGTGAGACTAGCCTGGCACCTACTGCTACATCCTCCAAAAACCCAATTAGCTAACTGCCACCACAAAGCACAGTCATCTGCATCCTGCTCTGGTCTGCTCCTCTCCCACATCTGCCAAGACAGAGCAGGCAGGATCACAGAACTCAACAGGGATTTGTCTGTGCATCCACCCAAGCATTTGTGTGGGGTACTTGCGGTGGGCTCCTAGCAGAGCCCTAAAGGACATCATCCCCTGCTTTCAGAGAGAGGGAAGAAAGCAGAAATGTGGTCCAGTGTTGGGAATTCTTCTGCTTTCAGACAGAAAAGACTTCATATTGTTTTCATGTGCCAAGGGGTGAGGAGTCCTGGACAGGGCTGCCTGGACAGCCAGGCTGCTGCCTGCTCTCACGGGCACAGAGGAGGAGCTTGGTGGGCAGATGCTGCTGAGGTGAAAGCAATGAGAAAGACTTTGCAAACGAGAGAGGAGCTGAGGGTCCCACAGTCAAACCAAAGCAAGGATGGCATCTGGGCACGACTCACCGACCAGCACAGAGGTGACCCTTCTGTGATCGGAGCTCTTGTTGCCTGAGGCCTTGCTCTACACTGGGACCTGAACATGTAGGCTAAAGGCTCCCCTGCTATCCCCAGGCACACAGCAGGTCCTTGGCATCCAGATAATGTCTTCTGTGCTGGCAACAAACCATCTCAGAGTTACTACTGGCAGACCCTCAGCTACCCAGAGCCAGGCACAACCAGGACATGCGACCCGAAAACCCTGCATGGGTGCTGTCTTCACCAGAGAGATCAGTCATAACCAAGATCACAACAGGGACATTGATCTGAAATGCAGGGGCATTGCGCACACAGGTGACGCACGCAGCTGACGTGGCTGTGCACAAACTGCCGCTGCTGCAGGTTCCCATGGCACAGTGGAGCAAACCCACCACGGTGGCAGTGATTGCTCCTCCCGCAGATGGCAGGGTGAAGACAAATGTCCCCACAGTGACTCAGGAATAGCTGCTGCGACTGCTGTTTCTCCAGAACACAGTCACGATGCTCAGGATGTCACAAAAAGCCAACGGCTCCAGGGGAAACAAGACAGCAGACGGCTCTGCACACCTCCTAATGGCAGACGCTTCAAGGTACTTGCCGGCTGTGAGCCGCTGTAACCCTGGCCGGTGGGTGCCTGGCACTGCCAGAAGGCAGGGCTGCCAGATGGCAATGCCCACCCAATGCTGAAATGGGGCCCAGAGAGAACGAAACATGCACATCCAGAGCTATTGCCATAGAAGTGGTGTTCCACATCCTGAAGCAAATGGCCTCCTGTTATCATCACACCTCTGCAGGATAGCATGTTCCTACAAGGTGCACTGCTGGTGCGTGCCCAGATCCCAATGCTGTGGCCAGCACTCACTGATGGCAGCGAGGACTCACTGTAAAAAAGGCACAAGAATTAATTTGTGGAAGTCAGCTGGCTTGGTTGTTCACCAGAGGGGCACCAATTGAGGCTGCAATGAAGACTCAAGATGGTGATTTGGGTCTGGAGCAGTGTCTGGCGCTCCGCAGCGGGGGCTGCACTGCACTGGCCCATGCTGAGCAGCTCCTGCCCTGAGCAAAAGTTGCCGTTGTCCCTCAAACCTCCCAGCATAAATGCATGTGGCATCACTTCTTAACCACATTGTGTCAGAGGCATCCTGGCTCGAAAACCCCTGCTATTCTAAGTGCGCAAATTAGCCTGGATCACAGCAACAGGAATAGATTAGGGAGTAACTGCGCATGAAGTGAGGAAGCAGTGCTGCTCTCCAGCGGCTGGGTGCCATAACTTCATCTTCCTCCACAGTCACAGGCAGACTGGCACAGGCAAGCAATTCAGAGGCATGTGACAAGGTGGGACACCTGCCAGGGACCGTTAGGAGCTTTAAATTACTCCAGTTCTGGAAAGGTACAGGGACTGTGCCGCCAGGCCCACATGCCCATTCAGAGTCCCCAGTGCCAACAAGCCGGGGAGCGTGTGCACACGGCTGGACACAGCTCAATGCAGACACAGGTTTTGGTGGATGCCATAGCCTGTTCCAGAGCAGCAACAGAGCTTGGTCCTGGCACAGACCAGCCCTGGCAGGCTTTTAAAAGTCTCTCGACGCTTACAAGCAAATGTGGAAGGGGACCTTTTTTTCTGTCCACCAAAACCAACAGTCACAGCTCCTGAGTCCTGACTGGGAACTTGTGTGTTATCTGCGCTGGCCACATTTTGTGAAGGCATTCCAGATCACATAAACCCAGAGGGACGATGGTTCCCAGCATGCATGCTGGGTGCAAAGTCTGCAGGCTTTCTCCTGTGGTGCACTTCGTCCTTTTGGCAAGGCCGGGGATGTCTGCTGACCTATGGAAAAGAATTTCCTAACAGATGAAAAGTGGTCACATAAATATTAATTACGCAGTACGTGGAAATTGCATTACAATACCTGGCTAATGCACTTTGCAGCTGCCTTCCCACTTATTCATTGCTTGTATTAAAACAGCACCCAGAAGCCTCGTTTCACTGACAGCTGTACAAACCAAGTTCTGCTTCTTGCTCATGAAAGAACTCAGCCACTCCCCAACCACCCAGTGTCCTAAGGGAAGAAATCACGTGTTTAAAAATCCAAATAAAAAGACATCTTTGTTGTTCTGGAGACCTGCCTAGATGTATTCTGTTTGTCAGTCTTGATTTCCCACTGCAGAAATGTGATAGTTTACCCTGTTGTATCAGTTAAGTATTTTCTAATTGCATATCAATTAGCATTTTAAAAACAACCACCTCATTCTTTGGTGTACTAACGCCTTGCTGCGTTACTAAAGTGTAAATATGGTAAATATTAAAGGGAGGACGCAACGCAGTTTGCATGAGGGAGCGCCGAAAAGTATATCCATATGAAACTACATGGGAAGTTACCTCTGGCATATACTTATGGGGGCTGGGATTTGCAAAGCAACTTATACATCAAGTGACATTAAAGTTTAGTTACAACGATAAGCACTTTTACAAATAAAAACCCAGCTAAAAATCCAAGAATAAGCTTTTATTTTTCTACGCTGTGAGTGAAATCCTTAGTAGGTCATTATATATAACATATACATAACATATGAAAAGGTACAGGCTTTCTGTGGACTTCATTGGTTTTTATCCCAGTTAATATTTTAAATATATTTTCCTAATATGCATTTATACATACACACAAACGTTTTGGTTGCATTCATTTAGGTGCCTGGAGCCTTTCAGTGGGAAAAATAACATTCCTGAATGCATAAACATTTTGACAGACTCTAGTTTTAAAAAAAGCTTTTTTCAGATGAGCTTTCTGGACAATGTTCTCTCTTTGACTAGTCTCAAAGGTAATATTTTCACCTTTTCATGACAAAAACTTTAATCACTAGTAACCTGAAGCGTGCTTTGCTCTGTAGTCCTGGTTCTGCTCCCCCACAGAAGCAGCCTTGCCAGCCATCACCGAGTACCTTCAAACACCCATTTTCTTCCTGACAGTGCGAACACCCGATAAGCACTGGCCGCAACGCTGGATCTGGAGCACCTCCTGCTCCACGGCTCCCGGGCTTGGTGTCACGCCAGTGAGCTCTGCTGGCACAGCCTCAAGAGATGCCCGTTTGCCAGAAATGAAGGGCTCACAGGACTTTGGTCTGCCCTACGTTGGCCATGCAGACAGCCCTGTACTCCTGTGAGAGGAGAAACCCAAACCCTCTGGGACTGATTTTGGCTCCGGCGAATCCAGGTGCAGTACACTATTCCAGGGCTTGCCTGCAGCCTTCTGCCCCTCTCCCTGAGAACCGGCAGGCGGTGAGGGCTGCAGCGGGCTGCCATGGCCGGAGGAGAGGTGCCCATCGCCTCGGCAAGGTGCACACCTGGGCAGCTGTGTTCTGTGACTGCTGTTTGTGATTGTGCTTCTCTGTCTGTAATCCAAGGGGGCAAATAAAGTGCTCAGAGGTGGAGAGTGTATGCACTGAGGCTGATGGAGCAACACTAGTTTAAAACAGGTACACACAGGAGAATAAGGCCTCAAATTACAGTTCTCATTACCTTAACCAAAATACTCTTTTGAAATTTTTATAAATTATTCAAGACTAGTAAAAAAAAATCCAGTGAATACTTTAGAAGCCATTTTAAACTTTAGCTATGTTTCCCCACAATTAGTTTGACTGCAGTAATCACTTTGTGCTACAGCATCAGCTGTCATAAAGAGATCAGCAAATTATTTTTTCTGCAAACACCCGAAGCATCCACAGGATCCACGTGCGCCTCCGTGCCGTCCTGCGTATGACAATCCTGCCGGTCATTGTTAGCTGCTTTGTGCTTCTAGCTTCAGCTTGTCAGGCTGAAAAACTCTCCTGACAGCTGCCAGGCGTGCGAGAACTCCGGCCCACGAGCTCTGAGCGAGGCGCTGCAGGATCAGCTGTGCTGGGCAGGAACTCCTCACTTTCTCAGGATTTTTTTAGCCAAAGGTCACACGGCTTTTGAGCAGAAATGAAGGTCTAGAGTTTCTGCAAGAGTTTCTCTTGTACACTACTTCTCCTGTTTCTGGGAGACGGAGGCAAGCAATAACATAGCCTTACTAATACCTTTTAAAAATTGTCACCATTTTAGCACAGTGCTGGCAGCTGCTAGGAACCCGGTCTGAAATCCTCCTGGCAGCAGGTGCTGCTCTCCTGCGATTGCTCCTGCCCTGCCCAGGCACCGACTGCCCAGTTCCTTTAGAGCGTGCCCATAAGGGGTGCATGAGCAAGAGGGGATGCTGAGCATCGGTTTTGTCCCGCTTTCACAGCCCACCCGCTGCCAACTTCCATATGTGGTTCAGCAGCGGATCTGTACAATCCATTGAATTCGCTAGAAATACATACTGGAGTAACATGCACAGGCTTCAGTACTGCATGAAGTTTTTGAAGTCCAGCCCTTGGTGAATGTTAACAAGAAAAAAAATAAAACAACTAACAAATCAGAGGATAGACTTTGAATAGCATCAGTGCCCCAGTAGGACTGTAGCCACTTGTGGCTGCAAGCCCTACGCTGGGTACAAAGGTCTTTATCAACATTTACGCAACCTCTCCTTTGAGTCTCATGTTTCAAGTTTACTCAGCTTGCCAAGCAATGGAGGACGAGGGACTTGCAGCAGCCTGATTAGCTCAGGTCAGCTGTTAAAAGTGAATGTTATTTTTAATCTTGTATGTTCCATGTAAAGTCTTTCCATCTGACACTATGCTAATTACATTAATACTTCAGTTATCAGCACCACAGCCCCTTCAATTGGAACTGCATGCTTTCCGCTAGGGAGCCACCGTCACAAAGTTTCTAGTGAAATAATGCTAAGTAATTTCCACAGCACTTTTCATCTTCAAAATGCTGTACAAACATAAACACAGTTAATTACCTCTCCCAGCATCCCTTAGAGGTACGGAAGAGTCATTACCCACGTGTAATCAAATGGGAGGCTTTAACGACACACAGTGTCTTGCCCAGGACAACACAAAGGTTCAGGGTTCGATTTGGTTCCTCAGAGTATGTGCCTAGCGCTCTTTTAGATACTGCACAGTGCCTTCAGCAATGCACAGGGTGCTGGCAGGGAGGGAACAGCAGCTCCAGGACCCCTTCTTGAGCAGCTAGAGGCCAGAGGAGATAGCCTGGAGAACCTCAAATGGTGCTAGACACTGATGCATGGACAGCTGAGTCCAGTGACAGAGCAAGCATTACAGTGGGAGACTTCAGCATCTAGACTGTAGGATCCCAAAGGAAAAAAACAATCAACTCATAAGCCTCTTCCAGGCCATTCATAATACAGAATAATAACCTGCATGCGGTGCAGCACTCTCCTTACTGAGCAAGCCTGAACAAACACGTGTATATTGTGTTCTCTGTACATCAGGTGACTCTCAAATGCAGCGAGACTTCTACGGTGCCACAGTGCAAGGTCACACCAACACTGGAAGTGCAGCTTCCACCCTTCCACAGAGAAGATCTAGATGACAAGACCATGCAATCCAACCATTACAGCACTCAGAAGCCACTGCTCATCATCTTCCTGGAACACGGGTTACTCAGCCGCTAGGTTAAGAATAGCCAAAGCTCTGCTCCAGGAGGAGGAGGGACTGCTCTGATCCAGCCCCACTGGGATGGATTCTCAGTTGCTAGAGCACAAGGTTGCAGAGAAGGGCTAGTTGCCTGCTTTCCTGCATGCTGGGATGAGCACATGTTGGGATGAGCACTCCTGTATTTATCTCACCAGCGGTGTCCCCTCCAGAAACACACATCCAAAGATGTAACAGGCCCTTACAAAGAAGGACTATTGCTCAAAATTCATGCTGTTTCTGTTTACTTTTCTTAATGTAAGAGAATAAACATAAAAAACTACATTAATGCATATTTGTGGACAGTGACTTTGATGAGCGAGCATCTATGCACACAAGTTTGGGTGATCTGGAGTGATATTTACTGTGGGAAGATAACAGACATGTTGTGAGCAATCCAGACATGATTGGTTTAGAGGCCATGTGGCTCTAAGTCAGATGTAAACATGGAAGCAGAGAGGGCTGACGAAGGCGCATGTACTGCGCATGCTCAGCATTGAGCAACCAATCATGTAGAGGCACATGCATGCACAGCTGTTGGCAATGAGCTTGCTCAGTCAGGTGGAACTCGGTATATAAGACGAGCCATTCTGGAGTAAGGGGAGCATTTGCTTGAGGACATGGATCAAATAGCATGTCTGGAAACCCACTCCCAGCGAGTGGTGCCCAAACAGGGACCCTCAGATTGGCAACCACGGAAGCGAGAATCGCGCCAGGAACGAAGGTGCGGAGGCCAGCCGTAGAGAGTGTATCCCGGCACTCGGGAAGATGTCTAGATGCAAGTATAAGGAAACTCACCCTGATCAGGTGAATGGCGGTTTTAAAGGACAGGAAGGCAGACAGAGATGAAGGTCGGCTGTTGTTTTGCTGTGTTTATCCCGAGCAGGGAAGAGCCTGTTTCAGAAGCTCTGGGATCTGCCACGAATGTTGCTTGCTGAGAAGCCTTAAAGGAAAGGAAGGCAGACAGATATGAAGGGCGGCTCTTGTTTTTTGCTGTGTTTATCCTGAGCAGGAAAGAGCCTGTTTCGGAAGCCTCTGGGATCTGCCACGAATACTGTTTGCTGAGAAGCCTTAAAGGAAAGGAAGGCAGACAGATATGAAGGGCGGCTGTCGTTTTTTTGCCGTGTTTACCCCGAGCAGGGAAGAGCCTGTCTCGGAAGATTTGGGATCTGCCACGACAATGCTATTTTGCTGAATTGAATCAGCAGCTCCTGCCCGTAGTGTAGGGAGCTTAAGACGGGTGAAATGTTTGGTGATTGCCCGCTTAAGGAGGGACAGTGCTAGAAAATGAGCAGCTTGTGCCGAAGGAAGTGAAGGAGGTGACGC
>VZSC01017417.1:561228-614333 GCA_013398225.1 Steatornis caripensis | reverse complement strand
ATGGTTCTCAAAAGCAAGCAATCTGATAAAAGGCATTCCTTTTGCTTGTTGATACAAAGCAGGGAGAGTATATTTTAGGTGGCTAAATAAATACAAGCGTTCTATGAAATACTCTGTTGGCCTATAGAATCAGTTTCTGTAAGGTAGTTGCTTGTGTGTTGGTAGCTGAACTTACAGTGGAGTCTCGAGTGCTTTCTGTTGATGAGGAGGCTTCATTTGACACAAGGCTACTTAATGCCATAGTGATTTTGGTGATAATAAATTCTTTCCATTAAAGGGTAATGGACCAGTAACAGTTACTGGAAGAATCAGTGGCTTGACTGATGGAGATCATGGCTTCCATGTCCATGAATTTGGTGACAATACAAATGGTAAGATGTCTATGCAAGCTTTTAAGTTACAGCTGTAATGTCATTGCTCAGCTTTAGAGAGCTTTTTTAGTGTTGCGGCAGCAACTAGTAAAAGTGTACTTGGGTCTCATGACTGCAAATCTGTGTTAAGAAGTGATGACACTTTCTAAGGAATTGCTTCTCACGTAGTACTTTGAACATGTTTAGGCTGGTGTTCAAGATTTGACATATCAAACACTAACCTAAGTAATAACCTAGTGTTAAGAAATAAGAAAGATTTCAACTGAGCTCAGAGTATTCTAGAATGAGTAATCTTACTTTATTGAACTTCTAAGTCTGTAGTAGGCTACTTGCCTCCTGAGGATTAGTAGAATATCTAACAGGAGAGTAGCTGTTTTGTCATTAGTGACTTTACTTCCTCTGGCTATAGGAGGACTACCTCAGTATAGTGTATAAGCAACAAATTTAAACTGGCTACAACAACAACAAAAAAAATCTTTCCTTTGATGGCTGTGTTCTGTTTCAGGGTGTACCAGTGCAGGTCCTCACTTCAACCCTGAAGGCAAGCAGCATGGTGGACCAAGTGATGCAGAAAGGTGAGTTTAATGTGCCTGGCCTCTTACTGTGTGGCTGCTCCATGCAGTGGCCATCTAAGTGCTACTTTGTGCTTGGGAGGCCATTTCATGAACAACGCTAGGACAATACCAGAAGAAAGCTGGTAATTCCTGCAGGACTTCCAGTGTCACTTACAGGCTCTGATAAATGTACAGCGATTTGTGAGCTGCCCTGGCTCCGAGAGTATGGGTAGAATGTAGTTTTGGGGACATATTCTTGGTTTTCTCATAGTTTGGGGAGAAGAGGGAATAAAGACTATTACTGAGTGAAGATTCCTCAGGATACGGGTGTGGGGGACTTGTGTGTTAAAGGCTTATTTGGTCAGTGGTGATTTGCTTCTGTTTCAGGGCCAGCTTTTGACAACAGGGGCCCTAAACTGTCAATTGTTGAGCTGTATGCAGGCTTGTCATGTGGCATATCAGGATCATCAGTGGAAGGCCCTGAGGCTTCAGGGGAGACTGCTGGATGAATACACAGCTGTGTGAGCCCGGGCATGGTGGCTTTTTGTTGGGTGTGCTGGGCTGTTCATAGCCTTTTAGCTTGGGGACTGTACTACCTACAATTTGTAGCCCTTAAGGCTTGTGTGTGTTGTGTGTCATTACAGGATCTGGTGCTTATGATGAGTATCTCTGTACCTCTAGTGGGAGCTGAGACCTAGTTCTCCCCCTTTAAGCAGTTCTCGTAGTCCAGTTACCTTCAGGGAGCCCTTGCATGCTTGAGACCTGATGTCCGAGCTGATGGGGTTCAGAGGCTGGGAGGGGGCTGCACAAGAGCCGAAGTGAGTGGAGCTGGGAGCGAGTGTAGAAGATAAAACTGGTCTTGCACAGGTAGGGTCTGGGCCAGCATTGTGACCAACATGGCATTGTGATCAGCTTTCGAATTGCTCACATTTATGTCTGTAACTGCACGTTGTGTGACTGATAAATTCGTACCTGAGTGATTTGTACCTAGCCAGCTGTCTGGATGGCAGAGCAGTGTGAAATAGTGTGCTCACGGGCTTTGTGGGCAGCCACCTGCTCCAGTACTAAAGGTCAAAATTGCATGAACATCTTGGCTTCTGATGGTTCTGCTTTGTCAAATCCTGCTTCTGATATACCCTGCCTGCTCAGGCAGCTGTAGGCTGGGGAATTCCATAGCAGGGTGTAAGAACTACTCATGCTTTTATCAGTGTAGAGTTGAAACAACTGGAAGCTTCCTGGAAGCTTAAATCAAGCAAATTCTAAAGGGAAAACTGACCTTGACCTGATTTTTACAGGGCTTCATTAAAAATACACAATTGGTGCTATGCTGTCTAAGAGGCTGGTAGTCAGCATTCAGTGAGCTGAGCTGGTCACCGTGTGTGTGTGGAGAGTTTTAGAAATGAGTTGGTACCCAGGGTTCTGGATCTGGATAGAGTCTTGCAGAACATCATCAACTTGTCTTCTAAGTGAATGTTTGGTTTGGGGCAGATGTGTAGAGAGACAGTATGCTGGAATATCCAGAAGTTCAGTGAAAACTGAACTGCTTGAGGCTTATTTCTTAAGGGAAGTCTTAGTGAAGATCTAGCTAAGATTGAAAAAACCGTTGTGTGGTAGGGTATAATGCCATGCAAACTCGAGTAGTCATTCCTGGTACTGATTAGAACTCGCCTAGTGCTTAGTGCATCCCCTTTGACCTGTCACTTGACAAACTGCTTTTACCAGCCCTATTTAAATCTAAAGCTTGCAGCTGCTTGTGGAATCACTGATTTATCGTAGATGTTAGAAGCCCTTAAGAACAGCAGCAGTGTTTACGCTAAACCTTGCATGTGCAGGAAAGGTTAGTTCACCTAGTTTGAGAGACTTACTTTGAGCAGAGGGAGATGCCGTCAGCACGGAGGAATTATTGGTTATAAGAGTTGTGTACTGTTGGCTTGGCTTGCTTAGGGAGTGATGGCATTCCTTTCCCCAAGGGTGATTAACCTTACAGTTTCAAGTTCTGCTTGGGACTGAATTTTAATCATCTCTTGAACTCAAGGAGTTGAAACGGTGGAAGTGTTCAAGATTGAGTTGTGGTGGTAAATGAGGATGTGTGTGCTCTTTAAGATTAAAGATGGTGTAGTACTTGAGCATAGTAACTATGGGTATTGTATCATCCAGGCCATCACTTACAAGAGCTTTCACTTCAACCAATTTTTCTATGAATTTCTCTGCATCTTTGTGTAGGCATGTGGGGGACCTCGGCAATGTGACTGCTAAAGGAGGAGTGGCAGAAGTGGAAATACAAGATTCCATCATTTCTCTTAGTGGACCACATAGCATTGTTGGACGTACCATGGTGGTAAGTGTCTTGGTGCTCACTTGGATGCTTTAAGGAACTCTAGAGCAGTCTTGCCAGCAAGTGGAGACTTTTTGATGCTGGAGGCCATTCCCTGGTGTTTATTACAGAACTTGTAGTGCAAGACTTCCAGTGTGGGGAGTTCTTTGAAGCCTTGCCTGGAAGTCTTCCCTGTATTAGTATGGCACTTTACTGCTGTGAGATCCTAATGTTGTGCCAGTGTTCTGGAGATGTTCCTCTCCATTTAACTTTGCCTCTTCCAGCTGTGGGTGACTAAAGCAACCTAATTTGAGGAAGGAACTGGCAGTCTGGCACAAGTGCTGCTGCTGAAGGCCATGGCATTGGGCACTTCAGGGCGCTGTTCACTAGTGGCTGCTGGTGTAACTTGTGCCATGGCATCCCTGGGCAGGAGAGGGGAAGAGGCTGGGTGGACTTGGCCACAGGTGAGCATTGTCAGCCTTGTTTTCCTTGGGACTCCAGTGTGTGCCAAGATCACTGCTCCTGTGTGAACTGGGCTTGGACTGGCCAAGGAGCAGCGAGATGTGTAGTGTAGCACCTCGGGTGGTGCGGCCAGGACTCTGCGCCTGCAGTGCAGCGGTCAGCCTCCTGTTATAAGGGTGAACTTGAGTGTCAAGTCCAAGCTAGCTCCTGGGCTAGTGATAACTCTTTGAAACACGGAGTTTTGGGGACTTCCAGTTTGAACAAACCCAGCTGAAGGCAACTCATCCTTTCAGACAAATCTAGTTTTAAGTTTTTAGCTTGAGTATCAATTTGGCATTCAGCATTATGTAATTACGGTAGGCTCTCTGAGTAACACCTGCTGGTAGCTGGCAATGCTGCTTGTCACTGCTGCTACTAATGAGTAGTGAAAAGTGTTGATTAGTTATGTGGTAATGTGAATTAAGGTATCTTCTGTTCTCTTTTAGGTCCATGAAAAACGTGATGACCTGGGTAGAGGGGGAGACAATGAGAGCAAATTAACTGGAAATGCCGGACCTCGTTTAGCTTGTGGTGTAATTGGAATAGCGAAGAGCTAAGTATTGTACCTGAAATGCTTAAGATTACAGTGGTAAATGGGCTGTATTTCATTGCGAATGCTGACCTTGCCCTTCCTTGTGCAACCAAAAGATTTATCACTTAATCTCATTACTGCTCTGCATTCTATCACTTAAACTGATGAAGACTGACTTAATTTTGTATGATGTATATTGCAATTAAAGTGACCCTGATGGAATGTGTCTGTAGTCTTCTGCTAAAGCATCTGTCATAACCATTAAGTGTAACTTCTCTAACTGGAGCTCCCCTGCTGTGTAACAGAAGATGTGTTAATAGCAATCTCATCCTGAACACCAGAACTTCTGGTACATGGTGGAATTGGAGGATGCGCCTTATGAGCTCTAGCAAGACTACTCACCAGAGAGCAGTGGGCATTGTATGTATCAGGGCTTCCTCCTGGCAAAGTTGCAGCATTTGTAGGTTTCAAACTTGTGTAATAAACTTGCTGGGCAAACACACCTTTGTCTTGCTGTCTATAAAAAAAAAAAAACCAAACACCAAGCCCCTCCCTGCTGGCTTGCTAACATGAGGAAGCATGCCTGGGCTTTCTCATGTCAGTAGTTAACTTTCTAGTCACCAGTGGCACCCAACAAGTTGTATCCAGCAAGTCACCCTGCAGCAAGCAAGACTGGAGATTTATTAGGTGTTACTTGTTTCTGGCATTGTTGTGTGTTGTGTCCTGTGACAAGCCTGTGTTCTGTGGTAATAACCTGACACCCTCGGCACCTAACAGCCAGGGCTTGTGTATGGAAGGGCAGTTGCTGCTGTGCAGAAATACTGTCTTGCTGTAAAATGCAACAGTCTCTGACTATGCAGTGTGTGTGTGGTTGGGGAAGCCTTAAGCACATAAAATGGTCTGGCTCTAACATGTGTCCCTGTCCTGTGTCTGGCCCCCTGGCTGTGTGGGTCATGTTGTTCCAGGCTCGTGTGCAGTGGTGGGCTGGATGTGTTGGTGAACACAACTTTCATTGAGCTATGTGTGAGTGCCTAGCGTGGAAAGGGCCTTTCCTTAAAAAGGATATTCGTAGCCAGAAGTTCTGTACTTAATTTCATAAAGCTTTTCACTAGTGCCAGCTTTCATTATTTTCTTGTATGTAACTCTTAAACACAGATTTCAAAGTCTTTTAATAGAGAAAATTACTAGTTTTAATCAAGATTTCTATCAACACTCCTTTATCTTGTACATAAAGAGATATTCACAGAAGTGGTTGTAGTTCTCAACAGCCAGATTCCAGTGCAGCATGTTGCAAGTGGAATGGCTTTTGGTAGTATGGCAAGAATACTGTAAAAACACTTTCAACTTAAATTCCTTGTGGGTGGCAAGCAGTTGTGTGTGCAGCCTCTACCCACCTGTACCTCTTCTGGTAGTCTGGATTCAGCTGCTGCAGCAGAATTAAGGTATTGACTGCATCTTTCAGCTCCCTCCTTAAGCATCAGAGGATGCAGACCACTGAATGCCCACAAATGCCACCATCACCTCTTTATGTTTCAGAAGCTCAGAGGACTGTTAATGTCTTCCCTTTCACTAAAGGGGAAAGACTTGACAGCTGCAGGTGGAGCTGTAGCAGGAGAGCTCCGGCAGCTCTGTCACCGCCCAGCTGCGCTGGGCACTGGACCTGGCTGCTTTGAAAGCCTGGTTTGCGCAGATCTGGACTTTCGCATCTGTTTTTCTCTTGTTGGGTTCAGTATCTGTTGGCCCATGGGCCTAGAAGTTAATGTTGTGTGGAAGGATGTGTAAGCAATGCTCTGTTTACATAGGAAGGGATCATTGTAACTGACAGGCACCGGCTCGATAGCCGAGGTATAAATTGCTGTGTCTTTATTGGTAATGGACGCTCGTTGATTATCCTTTATGTACAAATTTCTGGCTTGCTTGTCTTATTTTACAGCCAGAAATGTGGTAGTTGTAGAAGGGTAGGATACAGCTATGCTAGAGATGCTGTAACAATGATGCATCGCCAGCAGGTTTTCTATACAATTCCTGCTTCAGAAGGCAAGAGTAAGAACCTGTTCCGCAAAGGATGCCCAGTTTCCCTAGGCTTTGCTTTCAGTTTCCTAAAAAGGGAAAGGGAGAGAATGTGAGGTGGCATTTGTGTGAACAGATAAGCCTTCTGTCTCTCTAGTTCTTGTCTTCAAATCTTTTAATAAAGTGTATTTATTAAAAAAAAAAAACAACCCTCCCTCCTTACAGAATTATGGCAGTTTTTACTAAGACAAAGTGTTAAACATAAGATGTAATGGTCTGGCTTTGTATGAAAAAAGTTAGTTCCACCGGCCCAGCATGAAACAAACATTAAGGACACAGGTTTTAACACATGGAAGCTGAGTTCACTACAAGTATGTAAACAGATTTTTTTTCTCTCTTTATTCTGCTATTGCAAGAACATAAAAATATATGTCCTCTCCCCAGTCCGTAACTCTGCATTTGCTTTCCCACCCCCCTCCCTTCCCCCAGAAAAAACTCCCTCTGCTGCAGAGCAGCTATGAAAAAGTACTCATGTAAGAAAGCAGCTGCCCTTCACTTTTAGGGGAAAAAACCCCCCAACTTTAAAAGTAGAACACACCTATACCCAGGAGAAAAAAAAAATTAAATATGCACAGGATTCCTACAGTTTTTCCACTATGCTTCTAGAGTTAAACAAGCTTCAACCAAAGGCCTGGTGCCATCCAAGCGACGGATGCACAAGTGCGTTTGAGGCCAGAGCCGCCGGGGCTCCAGCTCCACTCAGTACAATGCAGCTGTCTTCCAAAACTGTTTGCACCTGCAGGGCTGACCACCAAGAACTAGTATTTCCCCTCTTAAAATTACTTCAGTGATACGGAGAGAGGATGGTCAAGCTTACACAAATACAAGAAAATGCACTCTTTGTCCATCAGACCCAACAGGTACAGTACTAGGTGGGTAAAAATTTTACACCTACCTCTTGCAGGATTACAGGAGGTAGACATCGTTAACACAGACAACAGTAGCGGCCCAGGCTTGTGTGACTGAAGAGGCAGCATTTTAAAGGTCCTCGACCACCCTCCCACCTCCCTTCCTTTTCCCAGCCCCGTTTAAAAAAAATAGGTTAGCATTTTATATTGTGTTTTGGTGTCTTTGATTTCTCTTTCACCCCGCTTTCCAAAAAGCATCAATGAGTAACAAGTACAAAAGATGCCGGGCTGGTGTGCTTCCTCGCCCACCACACACACTCATTTTATAACATCACAAGCAGAGCAGACTAAGGATGTCTGAAGGTGTCCACTTTATAAAAAAAGGCTAATTAGGGCAACATTTACCACAGAACCAGTTGGGGGGGGAGGGGGGGGGAAGAAGGGAAAAAGAAAAGAAGAAAAAAAATTGATTGCATTGCAAACACTAAACAGTTAACTCTTCAATTAACACTTTAAAACCACTAACTTTTACCTAGTATGGTCAAGTAGATCATTAAAATGCAGCAATCTAAAAATCAAGATGACTATTACAAATAAAAACTTGTTTCTGTGAATAGCTACACAAACAGATGTATTTCTTTTAACAAATATAAACAAAACAGTCTAATTTAGACTCCAGTACAGCATTAACAGTTCAAACTTTAAGCTGTTGAACACTCCTTTTCCACTTCAGTGCAGTGTAGGAAGAATAGCACACGTTAAAGTTTGTTACGAAAATAGAGTTTATTAAAAACACATCCCTATTGTTTTGAGGAGCTTTCACCGTTACCTTTTCTTAAATTAAAAAAAAAAAAATAGAAAGCACTTCTACTTCTGATTTGTAAACTTTTTAAAGTCAAAACTTTAAAAAAGTTACAGCAAAAATGGGTAATATTTTAATCATATCTTCAGTATCTTGTGTTATGTTTGTGGCTATTTTAAATAGAAGGGGAGCAATCAAATTGCTTACAATTCCCCACCAACTACTGAGGGGCTGTGATATAGGCAGAAGCAAATATAATACAGCAGACTGTACAACTCTAAAGCTCTACACTCCAACAAATGTCAGTAATCTTCCGACAACTTCCAGTCTCTAGCGAGGAGCCTCCGCCGCCACTGAGCCCATCTCCTTTTCCGCTTGTTCCACAGATGAGGTAGCCTCGGATGTTAACTCTTCAACAGGTTTTGCACCTGTAGGTTCGGACTCTCCAGCAGCAAGTTCTGAAACAATGTCTGCCTCTTCTACTTTGCCGCTATGAGACTCGTGGTTTTTGTCGCCATCTGCCCTGTCTGTCATCTCTGCTTTTTCCTTTCCTCGATTTTCTTCCTTGTCTCTGCGGGACTCCCTATCTCTCGAATCTCTCTCTCTGTCTCGATGGCCACTGGACCGCCTGTTTCTGTCCTCCAAGTCTCTGTGCCTGTCACGCTCAGGGCTTCTTCGTCCCCAGTCTCGCCTGTCACGATTACCAAGGCGCTCGTGATCTCTGTCGTCGTTGCGGTTGCCATAGCGCTCACGATCGTTTTCTACCCGATTTCCGAAAGATCGCCTTCCAAACCTTTCCTGGTCTCTGTTAGGCGTGAACGTCTGCCTGTCATTCCTAAACTGCCTCCCATCTCTGTTATCCTCGGGTCCGCCTGGCCCCCCGCTTCCTGGCATCCCCCCAGGTCTCACAAAGTGACCCGGCGGTGGGAAGGGGGTTTTCATTCCGTGGGGGGGAGGCATCCCAAAGCCCCCTGGCCCCGGAGGGGGCCCTCTGTGCATCATGTGGGGAGGCATGTGTCGCGGTGGCATCAAGGGAAACCGCTGCAGAGGAGGGGGTGGCATTCCTGGCGGTCGCTGAAGTGGTATCAAACCAGGCCGGGCACCTAAGAGACCGGTGGATGGAGTCTGCAACCCAACAACTGGGGCCGGCGGGGGCGGTGCAACTCCTTGAGTGCCTGAAACAAACAACACACACACACACACACAAAGTCAGACCAGAGGCTGGCAGGAGGGGGAAAAAATCAAAACATTTTCATAATTTCAAAAACGTCATCAAATTAGCTCGTGACATGAGTAACGCCAAAATTCTGAGACGGGGGGAGAGCAGCTTGCACTGGCTTACATACTGCAAAGCGAGCGCTGACTTTAAACTGAAGTTTGTGTTGTGCTAGCAGTAATTACTATTCAAACAGTAGTAACTAATCACTTATCCTAAAGGCTTCCTTCTGCAAAGAAGCCATTGCCATTTTGCAGGTCAGAGCTCTTTCTGCTCTCCAGCTCGGTGCCTCGCTTCATCAGCCAACTGCCGAACACCTTCCTAACAGCTTACGCTTTCCGGGCTTCCTAATTAAAGACACCTCACCTCCTTTAGTTACCTTTAAAACCCTTCTCCTCTATTATAAAGAAACAACAGTGAAATCCTATCTGGCTAAAATGCTTGAGATTTGAACTGGGGCATCGACAAGATTTTCAACGTGCAGAAGAGCTGCGGCAGGTACAGTAAGCTATGGAGGGAGAGGTAAGGTCAGAACAGGGCTGGGGGAGGAGCAGGAAATTACACAGAGTTCAGTTCACCGTTCCACAGAAGAGGGATACATCCAAGTTTCATTTTAGGAAAATGAACCTTGCAATGAAAAACTAAAAGGAAATGCAACAGGTGGTTTCTGGAATTCTTTTAAAATAGAATTTTCCATCCCTTATAGCACATATCCAACACCAACTATTTTCCATTTTTATTCTTGGACTATTGTTTTAGCATGGTCTTCGCAAGAGGAAAAAAAATGGAACTCTCCAAATACAGTGTTTGGGAAAGCTCAGCCCAAAGCCTGTTGACAGCAACGCAAGGAGCCAAAACAAACTGAGGATTCCCAAGCTGCAGATGAGGACTCCACGCCGACCAGCGCGTGCCATGCCAGCTTATCTTGAGTGCCTCCTTTTGTTTGGACTCCCTCATGCTACTGTCCCACGTGCTCTGCAGCTTTTGTACTGATCAATCTGCTCTTTCTGCTCACTAGCAGTTATTTACCTGAAAACACGCTCCACAGCTTAGAAAGAGTGTTTGTGGGGGTTTTTTAACCCCCCAAACTGAAATTTAAAGGGATCAACTGTAGCCAGCAGAACACGCAAATATCTCTCCTAATCCGCCTTGCGCTCCTTTATAAATTTGTTAAAGACTATAAATAATGGTTTATTTCCGCACATATTAATAAAAATGGAAGTTAAGAATGCAGGTTACGTAACATTTTGTAACTCCTGCCCCGAGTAAAATTAGGCTGTAAAATAGCTATGTAAATTAATATTAAATACTTGGCAGCATCATCAGTGAAAACTGCACTTTGATTTCAGCTTAACGAGCACGGTGGAGCAGGCATCCCAGACACCCTTCCACCCAGCCATCACAGCTTCCCTCGTCCTCCATCTGATTTATTTGGCATTTCTATCCCAAAGATGCCTGAGCCTTCTGAAGAACATATCTGCTGCCCTTTCACCGCACCACTTCTCGTGCTTAGGAACATCTCCAACAGAAACCTTTTTTATCCAAGTGCTCTTTATATTCGTATTAGAAGGAAATTATACTTTGCCGTTCAGGAGAATGTGGGTAACGAAGATGCGAATGTTCTTCCAGTCTGTGGTACCATCTTACCTTCCCCTCCAAGCAGTCTCTTTTAAGACACGGCTTGATAGGTCGCACTCTTTGAAAGAAATGTTCCAGCAGTAACAGCGTATTTTTTCTGGTGGTTTTTGGGGTTTTTTTTCCTTTTTAAATTTAAAATGCACAGCCCGCCTCCTCCTCCTGTTCATAACTGGGGCTGTAAGTCTTGTAGTTTAATCTCCTCCCATGACTTAGTACTACACATCTGACGAGACAGACATATGGCTAACGATGTCTCCCAAGAAAGTTATTTTGCTGAATTCTAAGGTTTGGGGATATTTTTGTTGATAAGTAAATTCTTTCACAGAAGATTAAAAATAAGGCAGAAAGGAGTAACTGATGTCTAGTGAGCTGAAGAGGATAGGCATATGCTTCTGCTCTGTAACAGCAGAGTAGACGTGGGTTATGACACCATGAACGCGAGGCAAGTGGGAAAAGCTTTTTTAAATTCCACAAGCATGAGCAATTTAATTTCTCAACCGTGTTTCTACACAAAATGCAGCAGAGAAGCAGCATAATGGTATGTGAAACGTCTGGACTGCATCAGCAGGGTAGCCGAGCACTTTTTATTTTACATCAGCCACTTTTCATTTTACATTTTCAAGCTGAAGCACGCTGTAGAAAGTACTATCAGAGGTTCCTCACTGTGCTCACAGATCAGGCACTAATTAAAAATTTACTCCAAAAGAGCCATCCAGAAACACATCCAAGCTTACCAAAAACGCTCGGTGAAATCAGTGGGACAGATGGCACACGCAACATCTAGGAAAATCTAAAGCCCTTGCTTGTCTTGTATAGGGAAAGGCAGTATGTAAAATTCTAAAAGTTTGTCAAACTTGACGACATACCAGAGCTCCTAGAGAAGCAATAAAGTCATTCAACGACCATCTCATACCTTTGCAGACGAGTGATGGAATTTACCTGCCCCAGGCTGTATTTTATTCATTTCTTCAGAACTGTAAGCCTTTTTGTAGTAGCTGACCATGCCTCCTTGCTTATGGGTGTGAAATACAACCATCCCTTTCACCAGCTGCTGATTCTGCACAACTTGGCTAAGACATGGCTTTTATTGCAAGACATGGCTTTTAATACTGCCAATATAAACCTCAGACTTTACACCTAATATGTTCGCTCTGTTCAAATGTGCAAAAAAATAGATTGCTTTCACAACTTGTTTTTATTTGTAGCTTCTACCACAGATGCACCATGAAAGGTCCTCAGAACTTGCGAAGAGAGTTTACTACAGAGAATGCCGATGCAAGTGTACGAGGGAAACCCATCACCAACCACGAGTGTTGTTTCAGACATGCAAGAACAACCACACGGTGTCAAAGGTTTCTAAATTTCACTTTACTCGTAAGACATAGGCCCAAATGCTACTGCTGTCCTGAAGAAGTGTCTTCTATCCAGAGAGGTCACGGGAGTCGTCCTTACTCTTTATGATAAATTAGGTAAAAAGCCAGATTTCTGTGTCACTGTAATTCTATTCCTGATTATCTTCTCTTCTGGCCGGACAAATCCCATGTTCCCTTGTGATAATTACCAGTGTTACAAATGCTAACGTAACTGAGAAGCACAGCATCTCATTTCTTTCCTTTTTTAATTGAACTCTGCTCAGTAAGTGATTACAGTGGCTCTAATAATCCTTTCAATTACTTCTCAGCTGTGCTGTTACAAGAAAGCAAGTGCAGGAATGGTGCTTTCTGTATATGACACAGCAATCCTGCTTCAAATACACCTCCTTTGCAAATCTGATGGAAATATGTACAAGAACAAGAAGGCAAAAGCTTATGATTCCAGCAGAATGGGCTAAAGGTTTGAGTTTGAGGCTGATGTTCTGCAATGCTTAGCATGTCACATCAATTCCCCTATCGTTCTCCAGTAGGGAACGTTGCATTGTAAAACTAGAACATTAAATACTACCAGGAAATTCTTGAAAGAGGAACAATGTTGGAAGTCTCGTGTCTTTTTCTGGAGTTTCATGCAGAATCCTTTAGACTGGGCCAAGACTGTAAAGAAAGAAGCCTAAACTTACGAGCCTAAATACCGATTCACAGCTTGCCATAAATACCAACATTTTTCAGGGTAGTCACTGTCCATCACTGAAGCCAGTAAGAGCTTGCTCCTGTTCATGTAAAGATGCTTAAACAAGGATGTAAGTAAGAGTCAAACTACGTTATGTGCAGAGTGTTCGTTACCGGTATTAAGACTTCTAAAATTCCTGCTTTATAAACACTAAACTGTGCCAGGTCAAGGGCATCCTCAAGGCAAAACTGAGTTCCACGAGCGGTGCTTGAGAGTTCACGTTCCCTTAGCTCTGAATTCTCATGCGGTACCATTACGAAAACAACAGTCATATATATAATTAGCAAACATGCAGTGTTTGATATGCGATAGCCCATTTTAAAAGCCAGAAATTCGGAAATGTATGAGGTTTAGCACTGTTCATATCTTGTATTAATAAAAAGCTCATCCGTGCTGTGAAGGAAGTATCCTATCCACTTTATAACATAGTAATACTCTGATGAGCTCAGAGAATACTGTAGTCTGTCTTATAATTTAATGCTGATTACAAAAAGATCATGTAGTTACTTAAGAACAAACCAGCAAGGGAGAAAAGAATAGTAATTCAGCATGCATTAACAGGAAATGAATACCAAGTTTGATAGAACTACTGTATAATGAATCTTTGATAATATGTAATTACCATTGTAGGAATTTTGGTAAAAAGAGCACTAGACCAGAACCTACAAGCTGCAACATGACGTATTTAATCAAGATAATAGATCACAGAATCTGAATATTCGAAACACAGCATCTGCAACAGCAGTTTATTACTGGTCCAAATTACAGCATTTGCTCAACATTAAGAACAAGTTGGCAAATCAAAAATGATTTAAAAGCCTGTCACTTTCTGCAATATGCACACGTAAAAGGAGTCTAAAAATATCTGCTTTGCAGATCATTTAAAAAATGACATATGCGCACAGACTCACAAAACCAGTTACAGTCTGGATAATCTTGTTCAAATTAAGAACAAGAAGCTACAACAGCAGCAAATATCAGCAAGTATACAACTAAATCAAAACAACCTGAGGGTGGGTTTTAGAAATACGCACAAAAAAAATTCAGACACAATGTCCATGAGGGATCATTCCTCTGAAGCACAAACATGTCTTCTTTGGAAGCGATGAAAGAATTACATTGGAGGAACGAATGAAATCAGTGGAGATGAAACAGAATGTAACTTACATTACTAAGAAAGCACATTAAATCTTACAATAATCAATTAAGGATTACTTTGTAACATATCATCCATATAAAAACTGAACAGATAGGTAAGATTCATTTTGAAGTTACAAAAATTAGAAAGAGCTCCTGCATTTGTACAGACTACATAAGGTGTTCTCAAGCAAGGTTAAGCTTAAGATTTCTATGACAGTCTCTTCAGAGCAATCTTCATTCCTTGAATTCAGCCTGCTGACGTAAGTTCTTCTATCCTGCCCAAATATCCGAAGAATATTTCTTCACTCTTCATGTTACACTACTCAAGCCCCTTCATCCCTATTTGCTCAGAGTCCTCATAACACACTTCATGATGCTGTCAAACAAATCTGTCTTCCACCTTCTTATCTCAGCTTGGAGAGCCACACCACGGGAATGTTTAACGAGCAGTTTGAGGACTTCATGAGAAACCAGTCACACGATCAGTCGTCTATTCAAATTGCTAAACCATACCCTTGCAAACATGAGGTCCTTAGTGTGAAGCACGTGATTTCCCTTGTCTGCTCTTTCCTATGGCTAACCCAAGGGTGATGCTGTAGCTGCTAATTTACTCTGTCCAGCTCATTTGCCTCTGGCCTGTGGCAGACTGTAGGTCAGACACTAAGGCTACGTTTAAATTGTCAAGCCTGCAAGTACTTCTGGGCTCTGGGACCGAGATGCACACGTAGATTGCATCTCATGTCTGCACATGTGATGAAACCCTGGCACACTCCATTTCCCATGCTTTGATTGCCCCAGGAGTGAAACCTGACACCGAATGAAAAGGAAGGAACGACGACGCAGCCTGGCCAGCTCTTGAACTCAGAGGATGGTGAGGGCAAGACTTCAAGGGACACTTCTTTGCTATCTAGATCAGCATGAGCGGTGGAAAACGTCACCGCTTTCATGTTTTTCTTCCAGCCTAAGCAGAGACCAGATCTGGACTCTCACACACAGAGCGAAGCTCAATTGATAAGCAAATCAAAGCGGTTTTAAAAAGACAGTTTCATTTGTGTTAACTTACAGAAAAGTTTTAAAAGCAAAGACAAGAAATATCAATCTTTTACCTTTAATAATGTAAAATATCATAATCTGTTTCTTCTAGTTTTCTTGTACCCTGTATCAGATGGTGAACAGTCCCCCTGAACTCGCAACATGTCAGGATGAAAGGGTTTTACATAACTCCTGGACTATAAATAACAACTTCTTGAAATAAGACACTCATCAACATAAAATGCTATTACTTAAGTAAACACACAGATCTCTAAGCTATTACTTCAGGACTACTCTGTAAGCTCACACACGCAGTCTTATAAAAAGAAAAAACTCTCTCATGCCCTTGTTGATGAGACTGAACGTTGAGAGAAGTCGCTCTGACCACACAGACAACTTCATCTGCCTCAACTATTCAGTAAACAAGTTAAAAACAAAGGCGAGTTCTTGATCTTCAGATTTATCAAATTCAGCTTCCTTGAATTTGTAAGAATAAAAAAGCTACTGTCCAAGTCACTAATGTGGGTATATAGTTTACTTCACTCCAATCTTAATTTTGTAAAACGTTTTTTTGATGTGTATAGCAATACAGCAAACTGCAGAGTAACTTATACATTCCAAAGGCTTGGAATAAAAAGTTCAAGTTATGTTGTACAAGACAGAGTACCATGAAACTTCAAGAATCTGGTAATACTGTATTACAGTAAGTGTAACTTCATCATTAAGATGTGAATGTCTTAAAAGGATGGTCCAGTAATCCTTATGACTACAAAATTCTCTCAATCTGTGGTGTCACTGCAGAATTTTTTTTAAGCTTTTCTCTGTTTGCTGAGGGTCCAAGATACTCTAAAACAATTAGCTGCTGATTTTGTGTATCTGCTTTGATAGATTTTAAAAAGCAGACTGATTTTCAGAGAAGCAGCTCTTCACTTTTTGAAAAAAGCCTTTTAAAAGGGTCTTATTTCAAGTTTCCAAGATGAAGGATCCAAAAAATCACTAGTCACAGCTGGAAAATATAGTCATCAAATCCAACACAGCAGTAAGTTCTCAGGGAGACAAATATTTGGAATTTTTTTTCAGCTTACACGATAAAGTTCTGGGCAGAAACACACTAAAATAAAATTATCTTTCTCATTAACTTGTTAGGCTCTCATTTAGAGGCCTGAAATCCCATAAATGTAATAATCTCATTAAAATGTGTAGGAAACAAGTCCCTTGAGTATATTCTTGAAGCTGACTCATAAAAGGCCATCCTAAAACAAATATTTAGCAGACCTCTGTAACATTAAACAGTATACACTCTCTTTAAAAATCTGACCAAGTTCATACTGTATAGTGAAAAGTAATTTATGCAAGATATCAAAAGTTAGCTTGTTTTGCTAGTCAAAATACCGTTTTGTAGTATTTAAGTAAGGTAGCGTATTGTGAAAAAGGTTTCAAAACCTACAATACTGCAGGGCTTTGGTTTTTATTAAAATGATTTATTCCACATATTAAAAGTATACCGTATTTTCACAGATTTAAAAAATACACTAAAATCTCTAAGTAAGTTAATTTTATACATGTAATAGTTCAGTCTAAAATATAGTTCATATGTCATACAGATGTTTTGTTTTAAGTTAACTTTCTATATGGTATAAACCTCGATTTGTTTAAAGTAGACAGCATTTCACTCTGTCCTGAATTTATAACTTCAATATTACAGCTTTTTTGGTTTTTTTCAGAAAACAGGTCTTCAATAATAAAAAAAAATTACTGCTCCTTCTGTGCAAAATCAAGCCTCTAAAAATGATTTAAAAGCCAACAGAAGGGCAGAAATTACAAGCTCAAAAAAATATGCTTTACTTTCTCACAAACTGTAAGTCAGTAGCAAAACCAAAATCGTATTTTAAATTCAGGGAACAATAAACTTGAGAAGATATACAAAACCGAACTTACCAAGAAGTGGAATAGCCTGGGTGACAGGAGCAGGTACATTAGTAGGTGCTACAGGAGGTGGAACAGTCGCATAGATTTTGGAACTATCGGTAGTTTCAGCATTCCCTCTGGATCCAGAAACCACTGTTGGGATCGGATTTCCTACAGATGAATCTTTTGTAGTGTCTTCATTCACACCAGTTGCTGTAGCTAAAAATAACGCATTCACATATCAAAAAAAAAGTCAGCTTTTCTGCTTGCACGATAGCTTCCTTCTACTGCTGCGTGCCCAAGATTTAAACACTTACAATTTGGGATGTTTACCGCCGGAGTGTGAGGAACAGATACTGGAGGAGTTATAGGCGGTGGTGGTCCAGGAGGAAGAAAGCCTATTAAAAAAAGTATGTGTTAACACTGAGTATCACTTTATAAAAACATACCTGTGTAGTTTACATGGCAGATGCTTTTGCCATATGGTTAAAAAAAGGGACTTAATATTCATAGAAATATGCAAATATACCTGGGGGTAAATGCATTGGGTTGAAACCGGGCCGTAAAAATGGAGGCGGTGGTGGTGGTGGCACTCCAGGAGCAAATCCAGGAGGTGGGATTCCTAAGGGGGCTGTGAAAGCAGGTGGCTGGAGTGCACCAACTACAGGAGGACCTGACGGATGTGGCGGGACCTAAGAAAAAAGGAACGGGAAAAGCACGTTGCCTCACGACTGAATTGATTATTTGCTGCTCAGCTGTGGATTGCTGTCTTCAGCGCTTTGTCCATCAAACCAAGAAAATTTACCATACCTTTAATTACTTTGCAACAAAGGGACTCAAATAACTGATCTAAATAGCAGTCAAACAACTGCTACAACTTAAAATATCAACATTAATCTTGTCTGCATCTGTTCTTAAAGAAAAAGATGTTCTCTGTGGTAAACTGATATTAATGCATACTGATAACTCATCTAAATACACTCTTTACACAGTAGCCAGAATTTGTTTTACCATCCAGCATGATACAACACAATGCGCACAACTTTGGAGCAATTAAAAAACCTTTTCTGCTGCCTGATTTTGTATACTATATTAGAGTGACTATTGTTTCCTTATTTATTTATTTTTTTTAAATTCTAATTTATATCAAGCTCTGAATAAAAACTAATTTAAATTAAGTTGGTCCTTAATTCCTATTTATGAGATTACTACAAAAGCTACATTAAATGTCTGGAAATCAAAAGGAAAAAAGTTTAATCAAAATATGCTCCGCACTTAATTTATTAAAGCGAAGGAGAGCAGTGTACTCAAGTGATAACTGACTCATCCCCATGACCATCAAAATTACTACACCAAGACCCTTCCTAACTATTTTTTAATTTCTAGAGTAAAGAAGGAAAAGCCTTTACTTTTTAGTCTCAGAACTGAAAGAAGTGGCATTAAACCAAAGTAAGCAAAATATTCTCCTTAAACCTGCAGAAGATGCTAAAGCTGCCAAGCACCTGATACCACTTCAAACTTCTGTTCCAAGTTCTTTACCAATGGCTTGATTAGTGAGCTGAGGCAGAATAAAATTTGTATTATTAGGATTTTAAAATCAATTAATTACAATAGGCTTTAACTCATTAGGCTTTAATGTATGTAAACCATCACCTTTAATTTTTAAACTGGTTATTTATTGGTTTATTGCTGATTAGACTGGTCTGAAGCTAAGCCAACTGAGCAGGATGTGAAAAATGACTGGATGCGACACGGGAAATTGCCAGACGTAACAGACAACAATGGGAGAAGCTGACAAAAGTTACAGACAGGACCAGGAGGGAGGGCTGGATTCTGCAGGTGGTTAAGGAGGTGTTACGTGAACAAGTTGAACTTCAGAGAAGTACAAAGGAACACTGGGGACCTTCTGGGGACTAGGACCTTGCAATGCCAACAGTGCACAGGTAAGCATATCTAGGAGCACCATGTAAGGCCAAGACTACCTAGATGAACATTAACTTTGAGTAACCCTACAGGTGTTTCCATTAATCACAGTTAAAGCTTTCGAAAAAGCGCTCCAAAATCACAGTAACGTAGTGCCCTGGTTTGGGCCAGGACAGAACCAATTTTCTTTTAGTAACTTTACTTCTTAGTTAAGTATCTTCTGATCAGCTGCACTCTCTGAAATTAACTGCATGTTTTTCCAGACAGTAGCTGCTTCTAGCAGGGATAAGGCTCCGTCTTTTTAGTTAGTGCTGGAACATCAGTAGGGATGGCGTGCAGAAAGGCTCTTGCCTTGCCTAGTTATCCCTAGGGAGACCAAGGTCGATGCTTGCTTCTGCTGACTTTCTTATGTGCTGGAACTGAAAGAGCAGAGAAGTGGTCAGACCCGCGACCCTGTGGTGGGGAGGAGCGGGTCGGACAGGCGACCCAAAACTGACCAAAGGGAGTATTCCATCCCATACACGTCCTACTCAGTCTAATGCTGAGGGATCACAAGGGTCACACTCTCTTCTTCAGCGTCCAGGTGACGTGATCATCATCGGTGGGGGGGAGCTTGATATTGGTTTTGTACATATTTCTATATATATTACATTATTATTGTCACTAGATTAAAGCTGTTTTAATATTTCCAACCCATAAGTCTCTTTCCCTTTTCTCTTTCCCGCCACTTTGGGGAGGGAGGGGGTTAACAAAGAGCGTCTGTCATTCATGTAATAGCCAGCCCAGCTTTAAACCATCTCGGTAGATCTTTTTGTTTTACAGGGGCACTCCTTCAAAGGACAACAACTTACAAAATCAGCTAGGCGTAGCAACACGTCTGCTGATCGCAGGAATGCTCGGTGAAGCACGTGTTCACGGAGCATGTATGAAGCAGGAGGAATTGAGGAGGGGTATCAAGAAGGCAAAAAGGTTTGAAAAATAGGGGAAACTTGCTAAGCGCTGTCAGTCCTTCAGTAGTTAAAAGCTGAGAAAACTGTGGATGAAGCATGTGTACGCAATGGTTTGAGAAGGTATAATGAACAGTAAAATATTATGAGGGAAGCAGAACAGAAGTAACATCAAAAGAAGATGATTTAGATATGTATTAGAGGATATTAATACCTAATTATCCAAGCTTAACTGCTGTACTTAGGTTTTTTTCTAAGTTAACCTCTAATACATAATTGTAAGTAACGCATTAAAACCTTTCCTTTAAGCAGAAAGAAAAAAGGAAGGTGCTAAAAATCTGTGCAAATGTCACAGCATCTAATTTAAAATACAATTTCAAGTACACAGTTTCTCTGTTAAAGAGGTGGAACCAATGGCTAGTAATTTGACAGACAACAAACACAGGACTGGTGAATAATTTCAAAATAATAGCTAATGAATTGAATAAAACAAAGTAATAAAAATGCTACTGGGGAGACCTTTTATTAATGTGGAGACAAATACTGGGAAAACTTGATAGTTTACTAGCAACACTGGAAACTGGAATACCTGACCTCTCAGCAACTGTAACGCAGACTGCCAGGTGCATAGCAACAAACATGTCCTGGGGTTTGGCCTGTGCCCAGGTACAACTATTTCTTACTGCACACCTCTCAGATTGAGAGTTGGCAGTTTTGGTAGAGTAACACCAAGCTTTGCCAGGAGAATGGAACACCAATTGCCCCAAACCTCATTAATCAATGCAGAACACTAGTTGTATCACAAGTGGTATTAATGGAAACTGACTCTCAATAACCAAGAAACAGACTTAAGTTCATCTTGGGACACTGCAATATGACTTAAAAATAAACACAGACCTATCCTCAGAGCAGACCACTGAGGTGGATTACTCAGATCTGTGGGAGCAGGACCACACTCAGCCACAGCTCAGAGATCTGAATCTATAGGCAAGAAAATGGCTCACTCCAGCTGCACAAGACAACAGAAGTATTCCACCTATCTTGCCAACAACCCCGGACCCCTGTGGCTGAGAAGATGCTGTGTGCGCTATTGAGGCCAAAGAACCAGACTTACCTATGCAGGCTATCACTCTTAGAAGGACATTACTGATTTCAAGTGCCTTACTACATAGAGGTTGCATTTATGGGTCAAGGCGATACTGGCAACAACAGGAGGTCAGTCCACATTAGTTACACTGCTCGCAGGTAACGTCCAGCAGAGCAGGGCTCCATCCCTATGTGCGCAGCCCATGCTGGGCAGTAGCACGGATGGCCCACTCAGGCTCTACCAGAGAAAGGAGCAAGGCAGCTCCCTCCCATCCTACCTGTAAGCGTGGGGGCAGATCACACAGCTGCCGACTAGGCCCCGGTCTGAAGTTAAGCTTAATGAGAAAGGACATTAAGGGCATTCTGGCCTGAAAAGCTACTGGGCACAACAGGAGAAATTGCTAGACATGACAGATAACAATGTGAGAAGCTGACAAGTTACAGACAGTGGCATAAGGAATGGCTGGATTTTGCAGGTGCTTAACGGTGCTTCATGAACAATAGCCGAACTTTATAGATAACCAGAAAGGAGCACTGGGGATCTTACAGGAAAAGGACCTTGTGAGGCCAACAGTGGGTAAGTAACCATATCCAGGAGTACCACATCAGGACACTATTACTTAGGTAATGGTATCATAAACAGCAAATCTAGGTAGGGCTGCAGCAAAACTGGGACCAACATGGAAAAAATAATTAAGGGAGAGTTGCTCACTTGGGAGGAGACTGGAGTAGAGAAAGGGAGGAGAAAACACAACAAAAGGAAGGCCAAGAAGTGAGAAAAAGGACAGTAAGGTATGGGAATCATGCAGCCAGAGCTGTTTGGGGTTATCCGTCAGGCAGCCCTACGCTTGATCACTGCAGCCTGAAACAGGACAATGCATAAAGCCTGTTCTGACATACCACATGCAGCGAACCTGCTTCTCCAGTGAGATGGACCAGAGTGGGCAGGATGCTTTCTCTGGCTAACAGGGAATCAGCCAGATGGACGGACTGAGCAAGCATCCTGGTATCACTGTACTGATGCCTGTTCCAGGCTGAACAGCATCCATCAGCAGCTACCCAGCACTTGTAACAACCTCCCCACACCTTATAGTCCTGAACACTGAAGTCAGAAACAAACGAAAGCAGTTCTGCTTGTATCAGAGGACAAAAATCCATCAACTACTTAAATGCAGCGGCACTCAACAAAGTGATTTAAACAAATGAAGTGGAATACAATGAGCCTTTTTTTTTTTTACGTATTAGGTCACATTCGCGTATTACAAAACATGCTACTTTCACTACTAACACCACTAGCATTATCACAGTAGAACTTAATGTTAAAGGTTCAAGAAATATTTACAAGTTCTTAAACTACTGTAATTTTATGGCACTCCAGAGAAGACAACTGAATTGGTCAAGTGTAAGACAGCATTAAAAAGTTCATAGCAAAACCAAGGATGGAGATTAAATACCGTTCTCTGATCCTGGCCTGAATTTGTGAAGTCACAAGTGTCTTTGCCATAGTAAAAACCTTTGAAGCTGATGAGGTTGAGACAAGCAATCAGCACACTCACGTATTCTGTAACTGGTTGTTTTTTTCTTTACACTTTCTTTTACTAAAAACACCTTAGAACACTTCAAGAATTCTGTGTAAAAACACCACAAAATTCAATGTAGTATGGTCTCAAATCACATAATTGGCTGAACTATATGAGTCTTCAAATAATTCGAATTCCTGATCTATTCTGAGTGTCTGCCATGTTGTGCTTCATAAATCACATTTTCTCAAGATGTAAAATAGCTTTATTCACACTTCCTCCCATCTGGGAGAAGGTATAATACTAAATTTTAACAGTGACAAGAAAGAAACTATTACTGTAAAAGTAGTAACACGTCTGTCAATAAGTAAAGCTGAAAGAAATACAGATTATAAAACACTGAAGGGAGTCATTATTACTACACGCTACTTAAACTAATGGTAACATTTCAGAGAGTGTTCTTTTAACAAACGAACATACAGTATCAGCTTTGACTAAAGAATCATTATAACAACAAAGAAAGAGTATGAAAATTCTTATATTGAATTCCCAATGGCTGTTCAAAGAGAGTATACACAATATGAACAAAGATGAAAGCAATGTGCATATTTTAGGAAGTCTACAGCTCATTTAAGCCAACAGTGAGGAAAATTAATTAGGAAAACAGAAACAAAAAACGTAACCATAAAACTGAGAGGATGCAATTCAGTCCATTAATAAAAACAATCTAGTGTAATAATTCATCCAGGCCTGAGAGAACAGATATTAGGTAGTCCTACAACGCTTCAAGTAAAGATCTGGCAGACACAAATATGCTCTGTCAACACTACCATTAGAGCAGCAATGAGGTTTTGGAGCAAATTCTCCATCGTTCCCACTAACCACGTGCTGACTCAATTCCCAGGGCTGTTCTAGCACATGCAAACTACATCCCTTTTCAGGGAAATTAAACCAGGTGCTCTGCTCCTGCTGTGCACAAAACAGGCTCCAAACCCTAATGGTCTCCATTTTTTTTTAAGTCTTCCATTGCCACTGTGACTTAGCAGAAAAGGAATGATCTCCTATGAGGCTGTATTGCTTTTTTGCATGAAAAAGCTCAAGTAACGGATTTCAGGTACGTACTTGATTTATGGCACAGGAAAGCTATCTTCATAAATTGACAGCACAGCCAGCCTGCTAACAAAAGTATTTTTGACCAGGGAGAACAACTTGACAAAACACACACACGCGCACACAATCAACAGTTACCGTTCATCGTTATTTCCTCCCTCTCTTTAACCTAGGTATTGCTATACTCAATCATTATTTTAAACAAATTTTTGTTTAGATATTCAGAGTAAATGAGACGCAATCCTTACCTGGGGAGGAGGTACTGTTATTGGTGCAGGCATGGGAACGGGAATCGGAACAGGTAAAGCTTTAGGTATAGGTGACACCGGTTCATTATGCGTAGCTTCTGCACCTCCATTTTGAGCTACTTCATTTTCAGACTTCTTGGGAATTCCCTTCCACTCTATACCAAAAAACCCCAAATATACATGTATCAGCTCAGTGGAAGCGGACAAGTAGTCAAGTGCTGTGATGTAAAACTACCACGCTTTGTGATGTTTACAAAAAGAACGTAATTAAAACTACTCAGATAATGAGACACACACAGCTAAGAAGCATTTAAATGTATTTCTGACAATAAAAATTCCAGATTACTTTAAAAACAGTATAGCAAATCTCTGAAACGTAGCAAGTAAATACATTCCTTTCATTAGGCATTTATCAATTTTTTTCACTGACAGCATTCATACATGTCCAGGACTCTGAAATCCACCATCTATAACAAAAACAGTAAGACTGTTTTGCGACAAGCTTTCAGATTCCATTGCTCTCGAGCATAAAGGCAGCAGCTTTTTCACTAATTTGAGAAGTCATTTCTGAAAACATTTTCAAGCCTTGAACAAAGGAAAAGGAGAACACAACAATAAAGAGTTGCAGCAAAGTAAGTGAAACATCAAATACCACTTTAAGCTAATTCTAGAGTAGAAAATGGCTCCTATTGTTTGTCTGAACTTCCCCAGAAAAGACAGCTAAGCAGAAAAAAGGGACCCGTGAAGAGGCATTATTGGAAAGAGAAATGCATTAAGACTGTAGCACACTGAGGTTGTGTTTACAATTCATTAGACTTTCATTTAAAATACACAGTCGATTTATTTTCGTGTATTTATCATGAAGAGATGCTACTATTTACAATAACCACCATCTAATTAGGGCAAATTGGGCAGAATAACAAAACCCTGAAATAATGTCTCAGTAACTAGACAGCACACTGCACAACAGTTAAAACCAACACAGTGGTATAGAGTAGCAATTCAAAGAACTTAAGGCAATTTGAATTTTTAGGTACTGCATTCATTTAATATTACTTTTAAAATCACAACAGCCAGCACACTAGCAACTCTGTATGATTTGAAGCCTGTAATTGATTTGAAGCTGCTGATTATAACAAGTGTCATTTTCTTAATACAACCATAGAAGCCTGGTATTTTCACTGCTGCATACAAAATAACAAGAATTCTATTTAGGTCACTATAAATACGAGACTTGCTAAAGGAACCAAAAATGTCACAAATGTGAAAACTAGAGGCACTTTTCTCAGAAACTATAAAGTTGCTGTCAGCTCAGTTGCTACACAAGTACTCCAAAGGCAGGCTCCTTTGCTAGGCATGCTTTTTACTGGGAGAACGGGGAGGAAGGCGACAACCAGGCTGCCTCTGGGACCAACAACTACAACACACTTGCATCGTGCACTACCATCAACAGCAAACATCAGCACTGCTGACAGGTCACCTGGTATTCACATGCATTTTTAGCCCAGCCTCTCATAACACAGCTGCACAACTCCTGATGAGGGACTGTCATTAACTGCCTACAATCTCCAATCTGTGGGTTACACACGCTGCACCTCCCAGTCGTGAAAATCGTGTAAAATCCCGGTCAGGATTTTACACGCACTTGAGAGTCAGGAAAGTCAGCCACACCAACTTCAGTACACCAGCACAAAGGACAATTTTTAAAAAGCATTTAAAAATGGAGCAATACTTTACCCGGACTAAGAGTTTCGTTGTCCAACATTCCTCCTTCACAGAAACTTTCAAGATCTTCAGGTTTCACTTTGTCCCATGGTATGTAAGTAACACCTAATTCTACATCCCAATACTGCTTGTAATCTGGCTTTATTCCTTTATTCAAAGCCCATGCAATCTAGGGGAAAAAAACCCACAAGTAGTCAGTAAAATGTTTGCAGTTTAATGAGTTTAATATTTAGTTCTCACAAAACAGCATTACCATTTGAGGCTACAAAGCAGAAGGAATACTCTTATTGAAACAGCATGAAAAATAGGTTAGTTAGAAAACTGAAATAAGAGGGGGGTTTTAAGAGGACTTAGTTCTTATTTCTTGACTTGACTCTTGCAGGCAATTTGTAAAAAAGTATAAAGACAGTTTCTTTGGATGTTCCCCACTCACTAAGATTATTTCTATTTCCCTTCAGAGGATAGTGTCACACTCTAATAAGATGATCTACAAAACGAAGAGCTTCATTAATGAATGCATTCCTCCTCACTTATCAGCACTCTTTGTAGGATTATCATATATAATTAAACTCAGTTATACGACAAATAGCCAGCACCAAGAAAAACATAGTTACAGTCCACTGTAATGACTAAAAGGACATAATTTTTGTTGGTTAAATTGACAATTATTGGCAATCTTTCAAGGAAACTGATAGAAGTTCCACTAGTCACATTACAGAACAGGAAGAATACTTAAAGTCTAGAATAGATGAGAAAAGATTACGGCAGTTACAGTAACTTCAGAACAGCTTGACGTTTTCCAAGAAGTACCTTTATAGATTTCTGATTGACTTTGAAGTTTCCTCGGCTCAGTTTTTGTAGGGCACGGTAAGCATCTTGTCTGTGAACCATTACAATATAGGCACATCCTCTAGGCGGTATCATCTGTTTGTATTTTAAGAAAGAAGAATCGGTTTTGCTAGCACATTAACAAAGTAATGAACAAGTGTTCAGTTACAGCAAGCTGGAACATCAGCAGGTGTTTCAAAAAGAACTATGAAAGAGAATGTTAGTTTGAGAGGCTAAGACAGCTAGTATCTTCTGGAAAGTAAAATTTCTAGTAAATTAAAATCAGCTTCTTATGTGGGAAGTTTTTAACTCTATTCCATGTGAGAATACAGATGACTGTTGTATATTTAATCCTTTAAAATTGTTAAACAGTAGTGTTCATGTAAATGCTGTGGTCTTACAATTAGTCACTCTGTTGGAAGAAACAAGACACTCTAGTATCCCACTTCACTCCATCTATCACAACCTGCCAGCTGCACCTTCACATTCAGTTTTATCTGCAGTTTTGTAACAATTTTTATTATTCGTAATGCAGTTGAGAAAAAATTTCTACATCATTTTACAGAATTTGGGAATAGCAAGAAAATTACAGTAACTTGTTTGTTTAAATGAAATTTTATAGCTACCAGAAGAGCTATCATTTATATATAAAAATATCCTTAAAAACAGCAAAGCATAATATTTCTCCACGTTTATGACTAACCAGAAGAGGAACAAGCAAACGAAACAAGAACACCAGCTAAGAGTCCGCATTTCTATAATAAAACAAAATGGAGGAGACAAGAAACTCAGTAGCACAGTGTGTATTCTGTACCAATCTCCTCAACAGCCCTTTCTCATCAATTCTCTCCAGAGAAACCATGATTTTTATCAAAATGGGATAATCTTCTGTATTACCCCCAAGAGCACTTTTAATTGCAAGAACCTAAAGCAACTGCCTTCTTGTTTTTCTACAAATTGGCCAAACAAATTGAGTTTTCCTGTTAGGAAACACAACTATGTAGGAAATGAGAACTCTTGACTCTTCCAAATGTATCAAAAATAAAGCTGTCTTAAAAACAGTCTGAAAAGACTTTTTGTAACTGAGGCATATCAAAGTAGCTTACACTGCACCGTTTGTACTTACATTTATTGATTCAATTGGACCAAACTCCTCCAAAAGACTTCCAACATCCTGTTGAGTAGTCCTTTTGTCAAGTTGTCCTACCCAAAGCGTAGTACTACAAACTACAATCAAAGAGTTAACGTAGATTGTAAGAGCACTTGGAAATACATGTTTCACAAGCCAAAATGTCAAAATAGTCATCTTAAAATCATCAGTTATTCAAATGAAAAAGCCAGCTAATACTAAAATACGTATTTTAATCTTCAGGAGCGTTTGACAGAAATCTTTTTCCTTCCGGATGTCTGGAGCTGTGCTAACATGGGCAACTACATCAGAATCACTATTGGAACGCATTTACTAAGCAGCTCTCTAGTTAACTAAAACTGAAGTGACCCGCAAGTTCTGATGATCACGAGCTCTACAAGGAAAAACATAACAGCTAACAACACTTCATAAATATCCCAACACATACAGTGTGTATTTCACAGCAAGCTAACTCACTCTGCCTAGTATGAAATCCAAGCTTACAGGCCACCATCACAAGTTATGGATGGTACTTACTGGTAAGATGATAATTAGATTGTTTATGGCGATACACTCACTACTAGCAAGATTTTCCTCCAGAATGTAGTGACAACTGAACTACAATGAGCAACCAAACTTTTAACCTCTTTAGTGACCTATCCAATGCCATTTCTTTCTACAGTTACGTGAAAAATTAGTGACACGAGCTTTTTGTTTCAGGAAAAAGGAAGCAACATGCTTCTCTCACTTTTAGCTTCAAGGTAATAAAAGAGCAGATGAGCTCAAAGTATCACATTCACTGAAAACTACTATAGCAACATTTAATGCTCATCTATTTTTTCTTCCCTAAGTGATACAAAACTGCAAACCTAAAAAGCATTATGTGACAGAATCTGGAACAGATGCTGGCAAAAGCCTATCTTACACCACTGCCTGTAAGCTTTTTATGAACAGCTAAGTCTTCACAGTCCTTTTGAACTAATGGTATTGTCATTCACAAGGTTTTGCCTAGTTAAAACTCTTTAGTTTTTGTCCCTTTTATGTAAAAATGAGTGTTGTCATTTTACTTTACCCATGCTCTCGAGGAATATTCAGAAGACAACTACTACATTTTGTCTATAAACACAGGCAAAGCCAGGATTATTTCAGAAATCCAAACATTAGCCTGTGTGTTTTCCAGGTCAAAGCTCCCCTCTAAGTTTGCGAGACACACAACATTGAATCATTAGAAAAATCATAACAACGTGCTCAACTTCTTGTTGCTCTATCTGCTTTCCCTTGTATGTCTCAAATGAAGGAAAAAAAAAAGCCATGGTGTTTCAGCTTTTTCTTTCCTCATTTTACAGCCAAAATATTTCTGACTTGGAGATACTCCAAAAATGCCAAATTGTCTACTACGAGTAAAGGAAATACAGGGATGTGTGGTGAATTTAATTCTTACCAGCTTTACAATAGTTCAGAAAATAAATCACAATACAGCTTACTTTCATTTTGTTTGGATGAGTCTTGGAATCCATATCAAATAGCATTAAACCCAAGAAAAAAAGAATACAAAAATTTTAAAAAAATAACGCACACCAGATTAAGGGTTGTCTCCTAGCATATTCTAAGCAGGTATCACATACTGAAGGTAAGTGGACTGATCAAGATTAAATTAACAAAAATTCTAATAGATAGAAGTGTATTTCTTCAACATTTACACTTTTTCTAAAATACCTGTCTTGTTAGTATTTATGTCTATTTTACATAGACATAGTATTTACTGTAATATCTTTAACTTCACAGAACTCGAACTCATTAAAGAAAATACTAGACACAGACAAAGAAAATCCATATATCAACCAGCAAGATGTTGAGCATCTGAAAAATGGTATTACAAGAATTTGCAGAGTTACATCGAAAATAAAGAGAAAGAATAAACTTACCACTAACAGTTTCTGACTTGATCTGAGGAAGGCCTTTCGACCTGCGCTCTCTCTCCCTCTCACGTTCACGTCTTTCTTGTGACCGAGACTTAGGAGAGTGTCGGCGTCTATCCCTTGACCGAGATCGAGATCGACGATGACGTGACCTTCGAGACCGGGAGCCAGATCTGGAACGTCTCCTTTTAGGTGACCTAGATTAAACCCACAACCATTTATGTTCAATCTCTCTGAACCCAGATAGATAACCATTTCAGATATCTATTTAAATAAACAGGCAAGAGTTCAGTCAATAAATAAACCCCATACATAAATTCAAGTTCATTCACATGCATTTAGAACTAGAATAAATGATTACAGTAGCTTATTAATGCACTCCAGCTCAACAGTTGATTATTTTTCAATTTCTTATGTTCTACTAATTTTGTATTGAAGCTGACTATCATGACTATGTCCATGTTAACACAGAAAAAGATGACATCTGCTTAAATGAGGAAAACATTTATTGCTTTGACAAAACAATAGATAAAAAAAGAGACTAAAACTCTGCCGGTGAAATTGTATTTTACATCATGTTCAAGTTCTAAACCACTCAAGGTCTAGAAGAGAGAGTAAACCTTCAAACAAGTCACATGAAAGTTGGCAAAGGGGAAGACTCATAACTAAGTAGACAGCTTTGCTTTAATACTGGTGCCAGATTTGTTAGGTCAGTGGAGACATGTGAAATACTGCCTCTGTGACAGGCAAAGTCCCACAGTACACTGGATCACAGATTTATTACTAAGGAAAGTGTCTTTAGAGCACAGACAAAATTAAACTATCACAGTCTGCTTCCCTAAAATCTACCCAATATTGATAGGCACTGAAGCTACTACTCTCTACCAGTAAGAAAGAACTGCAGATACTCATTCTTCCTTAGAAGGTAGATGACTTTCAGAGGTTCACAAGTCTTAAGAGTCACTAAACTGTTCCTCATTACCACTGCAGTGAAGTACATAGAACATTTAGCTGTATTTACACACAACTCCCCTCAGAGGTAAGAGATTCAAGGGTCTCTTCTTTTCTCTCTTCCAGAAGGGGAATTCGAAGAAAGCCCTTGACAGTTTTGAATTTATCAAGAAATTTCACTAGTGTTTTCCATATGGAGAATAATATACAGACAGTAATTTCTTGTAATTAATCCTTAGATGAAACCGAAATGAACTCTAGCTAAATGTGTCTTTTGGCATGTAGTCATAGAATCCAACTTGTACAGCACAACTGGGCACTTACAAGAAACCACCTCAAAGGATACAGGTACTAGGATATGTCCTAAGGCATTGAAAAGGAGCTCCACCAACAGCTGAAGGAGTTAGCTCACCTGTCAGCTATTTACTGTCATCTCAGTTAGAAGTTACCACCCCCACAGTAGATTTGGCAGCATAGAACCAGGTTCTCTGAGCTCCAGATGATCAGCATAACTCTCCTCAGTACTTGTACAGAATTAGTAAAGAATTTTCAAGTCTTTGGAAATGACACATTAAGCTCCTCATGTTAAAATCCAGTACTTAATATATACCATCACTAAAAGAACTTCCACTAATATACCTTGACGCAGATCTAGATCTTGACTTTCTGTTGTCAGACACATGCCGTTTCCCCTCCTGAATAGGTGGCTGTTCCACTTCCATATCCTAAAATATTAAGTTCATTGGTGTTACGGGTGAGTAGTGCAAGCATTTTATTTCATTTTGTGCCTAGACTAAACTACGTAACAGCACCAAAACAATACTGAATATTCACATATGTGAAATTAAAATGTAATGCAACTCTCCTCAGAAGTTTCACCACTACTTTGTAGTCACTAATTGGGAGACATCCAGTATTAAATGAACTTAACCACTGCAAAACCATAATAAAAATAATTTACACAAAATTCTCAATTTCAATTTGCATAATATTGGTTTTCCACATTTTAGTCAATTTCAGCACTCCATATATCTCCACAAAGTATGATTATATTCCTTGAAGTCAGTCAGTGGATCCTGCTCTGTGATCAAAGCCACAGGCAAAGTAAGGTCTACTAGAAAACTTTCTCCAAGATGTTATAGGAAACCACTTTAAGCTATATATATAAGCAAATTGCAATACAATAAATTTGAAGAATGAAGCAGAAAGTCAACAAAACAATACAAACATTTTAAGAACCTGCTTAAAAAAACCCAGTAAGTTCAACGTAGTTCTTCTTTCCTACACCAGATCCTCTACAGTTTCCCACTCCAGAACATACGGTGTCCTGCCTAAACTTTAAATAGTCTTCATGATGCAACCCTGGCAGCGAACATCCACACAAGCAATCTCTCAGAATGTACTGATTCAACAGACTTTAAGACTAACAAACTAATTTCAAAGATACTCTTGGGAGTTGTCCCTTAATTCCACATGGAAAGCAAGAACTTACTTCTGCAATCTGTGACATCACAGGTCACCACATAAAGACAGCTTGGTAGTATCTCTATTTCTCATTTTAGGATTTCCTTTTCTTGGAACAAGAGAGGCAAACACATTCAACTTTTCTCTTTTTTTTAAATACAAGCTCATAAATAGACTTGGCTCTCTAATTTCTTCTTAATAGCAGGCAGTCACAGAATCAATAATATCCTCCAAAATCTTAGGAACAATAGAGGTTACCACGAAATTTCCTGTCCTGAGCAAGCTATACACATTTCGGAAAGACATGTATTAGAGCATTTAAGTTAGTTTGTTTACTGCAAGGGGTCCTCACCTGCTGATGTGGTTTTTGCATGTGTGATTCGCTCTGTACTGGAAAAGGAGACTGAAAAGTTTGCTGCACGGGTGCTGTTGGTGGAATCACTGGCTGAGCCATGGGTGGAAATTGCGGGGTAGGCAGGAGACCAAAACCTGTCATTTGCCCATTAGGAGGAAGTGGAACCTTTGGAGCAGAAAAACCACGAAAACTTCCAGTTAGGGGGAAAAAAAAGTATATTAGCTTTCCCAGTTTGCAAAAGTAAAATTTCATCCCTGGTCCAAAGTCACAATAAAAGACCAGAAGCCTGAGAAAGATGAAGTAGATCAAGTGGCACATAAAATAAAAAAATAGCTGTATAAAAGGAAAATCTTGTTCTTCTAAGCTTTATTAGAACAGAGACCAAAAATATGTTTCTTGGGAAAGCTGGAGGGCTAAGCCATATTCACTCTTCACTAACAGGTACACCACTTCCTTACCTCTCCACGAAAGAAAACAACAGAAGACCTAAAACATAACACAACAGCGAGACAAGGGAAAACCCTGGCGTTACCTGGTGACGCATTGGATCCTGCTGTATTCCCATCATTCGCTGCTGAAAAGGATCCATATTTGGGAGTTGAGGAAATACTGGCTGTTGTACACCTTCTCCTGGAAATCCACTAAAATCAGTAAGATTTTGGAGAGACAAGTCAGTAGATGCACACAGTTTTTGCCTTTATTTTACATATTTCAATGTATATTTAAACATTCTTGCTTCAAATTTAGACAGAAAAAATATCTTTATTATGATCCCATCTCCTCTCTAAAAAGTGGAAACAAAAAAATGGGAGAAAGAGTGGCTTTCTTATCTTTTCTCCACTGTAACAGTAGTCCTTTAACATTTAAAGAAACGCTACATAAAGGTTTAAGCCTCTCTTTCCCCTGTACCTGTAAGATCTCAGTCTATAGAAATTTTTCATGAAGGTTGTCTGCCCTAGACTAACTTTCTTTCTTTCCAGTTCCTCTTTTGGGAACAAAAGAAGAAAGCCTTTTCCTCAAGGAAAATAAATTGGTCATACTTTTGCCTGAAAACAAACTTCAATTTGGAAGGAATTTAGGGCAGAGGAGAAAGGGATATGTATATCACACAAGGATTACAGTAATGCCATTCACTTCCTGATTCAACACACAGAATGGACAGTGCTCAGGGAACTAATGAGGTCTCTGCAGTTAATAGGACCTGCTTACAGAAGGCAGTTTGTACAAGAAACTAAACAGGATTTCAGGAAGATAAAGGAATTTCACGGTCATGTGAAATGGAACTTTGTAGTATTTTAAGACACAGGTGCCATACAATTCTTAAGATGATTCTGGACAGATTAGTTTTTCATAGCAAGTATTACTAATTTTCTGTGCCCAAAATGAGACTATTGGGATCCAGTCTTCAGAGGCATCTTACATATCTAGAAGGCAGTAAGGACAGAGGCTTTGAAGTGCTCCAAAGAGAACATAAAACAGGCTGAAAAGCCCAGTCCAGTGATCTCTAGTTGGGTATACACAAGCAGAGCTTATGTTTGACCTACCTCATCTTTCTGTACTCCAGAGTTCCATCTGTATTACAGGGAAAACACTACCAATCACTTAAAAAGGCGTTTAAATTAACTAATACTTGTGGAACATTAAAGTGCTCAAGGAGATAAACACAGTTAGAAAGCTAGTGACAAAGTTAGTGATTCTGGCTTTGAGAGCAAGGTTTGGATGGTATATACAGAAAATAAGACATGGGGCCACATACTGAAGCAGGGAAAAAAGAAATATTGACTAACCCAGGTATTGAGCACCATCCAGCCTGTGCACTGAATGAGAGAGAAGTCCTGCGGAAAAAACTAGTATGTGATCACGTAATTCAAGACTTTATCATAATGCATATCAAAAGGGAAACAGGAGTCTGAGTTAGTTTGCGTGGGCATTTAATGTTTCAGAACGTAAAGCTGCAAAGCCAATTTTAGTTTTTTTAAATAGTTAAAACTACTACAATGTTTGGAACAGCATCTTTTCCCCAGCCAGCAAAGCAATCCAGCTGATTACTAACAACGCCCTGACACACTCAGTTGTGCGATGAAAACATGGAACTCATCTTGAAACCAAAACTGAGCTTTTCTCTACAGAACACATTCCTCAATCAACGATGCAACACGCCAAAGCTACACTGGATCACCAAAGCAAAAGAAACAAAAAAAGAACCCCACCAGAAGTTGTTAACAACGTTTTAACTTTGAACTGTAACAGTTAAGCACAGAAGTAACTTGGAATTTTAATCAGCTTTCTAACCTAAAGATTTTTTAGAACAAAGATTTGTTAATTTTATTATGACACAAAACTTACAAAGCTGGCTGAGAAACTGAAGGAGAAGGAGCTGAGTCTTCTTTCTTTGAATCTTCCACTGCTTCTGGTTCATCATCATAATCAAACCGATCTAGCAGCTTCTGAAAGAAATTACATTGAGCCGACTATTTTTTCAGTATCTTGTATAATTGGCAGCCAAAATATCCTTATTATCAAAGTCGTACTATGTATCTAACAGTTCTGCAATTTAAGGCAAGGTTAGAATCAGAAGAAAAAATTAATTTATATTCTAATATAGAATCAGAAACTGTCCAAAACCAGTTCTATTCACCTTCAGAAAATGCAAAGGCTATAAAAACAGCAAGTCGATCTCCAAACGGAAAGAAGAGAAACAAAATTTGCACCATTTTTGTCCTAACAAATGGAGGACATTGAGGCACCCATCAAACAGTCTTCTGTTGAACTGAAAAAGTTAAAACACAAAGAACAAATGACGACTTACTTTGTCAAATGATGTTTTTTGCTCAGGCGGCTGGAAAGCAGTTTTTTGTTCTGGTGGTTGTGCTGCTGTAGTTTTCAACTGAGCAGTAATAGCTTGAACCTGAGCCATCACAGTGTTATCTATGACCGGTGACTGGGGTTTTTGAGGCTGTTGAAAAGTCTGAAGAATTTGCTGAAGCTACAGAAACATACGTAGTATTAAGTATATATTATTATATAAACATACAGGACTGAAAGAGTTGTAGGATATAAATTTTGCTTTGAAACAGACTATGGCACAGGATGAACACCACCAACAATCGGACTGAACTATGGAGAACTGCCAGCAAGACCAAAAGTCACTTTTTAAGTACTTCAGTGACAAAATTCAGCAGATCCCAAGATTTCAGCATTCAGGCCTTTCAACACTGCAAACGCTTAAGTGGACCAAACAATAAAACTCAACATTTTGTTTGATATATTCCACCTGTTCCTGAAACTTCGTAACTGCATCAATTCAGAACTAATTCTTTAGGAACATGTAACTGAATTTTCCTCAAATATCATGATTATTAGGTAGAAGGGTCACAGATCATTCAAATACTAACTTTAACCCTTACAAGTTTTCCACTGAAGACCTTAAGGAGGCTTTCTGGTTTGCTTCAAATGAAAGATATTGCTTCCATCATCTTTAACCCCTCATTTAACATAAAAACTGAAGTTAGAAGGGAACCAAATATAAACAGGTTACCTGTTGTCCTTGCGTTGTTTGGAACAACTGAGCTACAGCTGCGAAGGCATCAGAACTGGGCAACTGCGGCACAGTAGGTACTGAGTTAGCAGTAACTTGAGGGGGCTCTGAAGGAACCTTAGCTGGAGGGGGTGGCGAACCTGAGAGTTTCACAGGAATTGAGAAAGTGCTACGTTACTCCAAAACATTCACCTTACTCTTCAGTGCATACATTTACCTCCTCAAAACAACTGTCTATCTACAATACTCCATTTAACCCAAAAAGTCCTATCTAAACTACTCCAATTGTATATTCTATTCATTTTGCTTTTAACTGTCCCATTCACTGCTCACATCTGTGCATTGTATACACTAAGAAAGAAAACAAAGAAAAACGACCTATCTGAAAGCTAATCCAGCATGGTAATCTAGATCACAACTCAACGTTTATAATAGTCCAATTTTAGAAAAGTTAAAAACTATTACTCAAACAGTGTTACGTAATGCAAATAAATGCACTTAAAATGCTCGTCCTCATTTACAAACTTCTGGACTCATTCTTTCGGATGGGTATTTAAAATTTTGCCAGTACAAGTAGTAAACTAGCAGAAATACCATCAATTCCTACGCGCCATGAGCAAGTAACTGTTTTTTGGCAAATATATTTTAATGGACTACTGGAAAACTGCACAAGGAGAGACAATTAAAAAAACCCCACAGACAGAAATATTTTTTAGTTTCAGACACTAAGCAGATATGTTTGCCTCAATACCAACTTCTTTAAAGCCATTCATCTGTTTGCAGTTTAAGTAACTGCAGTGTTGACATGCAGCAAGCAGAGACAAACAGATTGAATATATTTTCCCCGAAGTCAGATGCCACATAGAAACACTGCAAAAAGATACGTGATTGTTTTTAAATATAAATTAACTCCCAAATTACTTCCTGTATCTATTCAGAAGGGTATGTGCTTGCTCAAGGCAGAAAATTTGCATTACTCTCTTTTTTTCTTTTTGGCTAAACCAACTTTGTAGTATCATGAGCTAAACACATTGCATTTCACATAATGCATTAGTATATTTATTATTATTCATTAGCATGTTTATTTCAGGGCCAAATTATCCCCTCTGGTAGACCTGAATAATCTCACTGTAATCAGTAATTCTGCACATGACAACCTCTACAGAAGGCACCCAACCTGTTAGCTACTAGTGATGAGACAAAGATGGCAAAACAGTGCCACTCACCTGTCGTATCAGAATGAAATTGTATAGCCATCAGTCCGCACCCAAACTCAGATGCTAAGACATTCCCTCCCGTGTTTATAAAACACGTCAATAGGATATGCTTTCCTAAACACCGCTGGGATTTCAGTTATGCTATTGTGCATCACTATTTCGTTATCCTTCACCACACCTCACTAACTCCATTACATTTTTTGCCAGTCCTACTCCAACATACATGAGTGCAATAAATAAGGACATTACCAAAGCTAAGTCTGAAATATAGAGTGCAAACTCAAAAAGAAGGCCTCCAGGGAAAGCGAGAATTGTAGCATGCATATTCTCATCCACCATTCGGTAACCTCACTACCAGCTGTGGCATAAAATAGGACAGTGAAAATACTGTCGGCAGGCCGTCATTACTTTATTCTTTAGGTCAGTGATTTTTCAAGCAGCAGCCCATGTAAAAGCCTACTGCAAGCCATAAATTTACTGTTCAAGAATGTGGATTTGAAACACCAGTTAAAATGTTTCGGGGCCACATACTGGAAGAGACGAACAGTTGTTGCTTTCAGATAGTAAGTTGATGCAAAGAAAGATGAAGCTCTTAACATGTAAGATCATGCTTTACTTATCCAGACTGTAACATTTAAAAAATTACATCAGAATTATATAATTGAGGGACAACACAAAAATATTTCAGATCAAAAGAAAATATATTAAGAGATTTTTTTTAAGAGAGGACACTGAAGTCATCGGTGAGTAAAGTGAGCGCATATCTGTGTACATATGCATACATGATATAAAATTCAGGTATTTTCTGAGTAAGTGTTCCCATTCTGATAATTTCTGAAGTACAGTATCAGTATTTATTTAAATTAGTTCATCTGCTCCACATAATTGTGGAGCAACTCAACAAAGTTGAGTTTATTAATATGCTGCTGTTGAAACTAACAGTAGGCGCTTTAATGTGAAAGCAAACAAGCTACTATCATTCTCCCTTTCGAAACAAGAAGGTACAATGTCATTCATACCTTCATTATTAGTAGCATTTTCTGCCATTGGTGCAGTGGCACTAGTTCCTGCTGCCATATCCAGAAGAGGTTGAATTATTTCAATTTTAAATACTCCATTTTTCTGCCAAAGGTTCAGGACACGGACTATTTTACTCTGTTGAAAGAAAAGCAAGCATCAACACTAAATACAGCTTTCCCAATTAACAAATTTTTCTTCTGTATGTTGAGAAGAAAGGTTTGAACAGTATAGGAGTTCAACACAATCAGGCATACCTATTTAACAACCCCTATACGTTGTCACATAAGTCAGCAAGACATTTTACATGGCAAAGATAAAAACTGCCAACTTATTTACTATCCACTTTAATAAAAAGCAACTTGTGCTATTTTTCCAAAACTCTTATGGCCAGTGAGAAAATCCAGGTCTGATATACAATAGAGGAAGTCACAACAGCCCCACCATTTCTTCATAGATGGTCATGAAGGGGTGAAACAAACAACAAATGCGACAAGAAAGAGAAAATGAAGATAAGCTGGAAAACCCTAATGAACAGAGGGGTAATTAGACCATAAAATGCTAGAACAAAGCTTTAAAGTTAGACCGAAGATTGCTTGAATTTTTTTCTACTAACCCAACCAATTCTGTGTTGACACCAGAAAATCCATCTCCATCATTATTCAAAAGATCAGGAAAGCAAGTGGAAAACATTCTAACTGATCACTGCAGAAAGATTAAATTAGAATCTCTGATTGTCAGCTGTTATTTTAAGCTTGTTTCTTTCTTTAAGAACACTAAGAACAATGAAGCTTTCAGGAACAAGCTGGAAATCAGTCTTGCCTTCTGTAGTCCAGTATTAAACAATAATATCCAAGTAATGTGCTGCTTCGGTTGGAACATGCACGCAGGTAAAAGTCAGAATACATGTTATATTGACATACTTGTCCTTTTTTCTATACTTAGTCATCTCACTTGCACACATATACCTTTTAAGTACTTTTTACTTCTGCTGTAGCTGCTAAGAATTAATCGCTTCTGTTCCTTCTTGTTGCAACAGTAAAATGCCTCACTGTGGCTCAGTTACATACACCCACGCAAATCCACCTATGCTTTCATAAGCTAAGCGATTAAAGAATTTCACAAAATGTTTTCTACAATAACATCAACTAGAGAGAAACCTAAAATGTCTATTTTTAAATAGGATTTTCGTCTGAAAACCAGTTAACGTTAAAACAGCAGCATTTTTTGGCTTTGGGTATTCTCTCTATCCAGAAGACTTGAAAATAATATGAAGGCCAAAACCAAAAAAACATTAATACTCTTGTTTTCAGTTCCATATTAATCTTACAGAACGGTTGTTATAAAAAAAAAAGAGAGTTATCACTCTCTTTGGATAGCAATCATCGTTATTGTGTATCTGTAGATCAGTTTTTTGTTTAGGTATTGGAAATTCACTAAAGCAAGCAGGTTATAAATAGTATTATTGCCCTTGGAAAGCATCATAATTATTTTAGCAGTAAGATAATCAGGTAGTTCCATAAAGGAGATGTATAGTCTAATTCATTTAAACAAAATGGTAACCACAAAGACAGAAACACGAAGGGACTGCTCTATTTCACTGGGATATTAATCCAGAAGCTCCAGAATATTAGATTCAAGGCCTAAAGGTCTGAATGTTCCACACAGAAAACTACAGAGCATCAAAGCCTTCCAAAAGCTTAGTGAGAAAGTTAGGGGAGAAGTCAGTTAGAAAAAGAGTATTTTGCTCTTACAGTACTGCAATTAAGAAAAAGAGTGACTAGGCGATTTTCTGGAAACCAACTGGCATCTTCTAAAACACACTTATCTTAGGAGTCTTTTGAAATTATTCTGACAGAGGGCACAAAAGCCATCTTCTGTGCTAGCAAGCTGGACCATTGTGAATCTGGGATACTTTCTGAGCCTCTATTCTACCAGCAAGTACAGCAAAACTAAGAAAATCGAAGCCTTAAACAAGTCTTGACAATGGAGAGCAGCAATCAAATTCTCAAGTATGGGATTTGTTAAGACTGAAGAAATCAACATGATGATTTTCTTAGAAAGTATTTGGGAGCAGAACTTTCACTGCCTACAGCACCGGAGCTTCATTTATAATGCTTTCTTTTTGCAGGAGACACCACCTTCTATAGTAAGTTTTCCTGACGGATTCTCAAGTAGAGAAGTTTTGGCGTAGTTACACACACTGTTGGCAAAATAAATATTTTAACTAGAACTTTCATGTAACTATCACCTTTGATAGTATTTCTCAGCATGGTTTACCATTTCACATAATAACATTCACTACCATGGACAAAGAGAATCACCAAACCAGCTTTCATCTAAGTGGAAACACCAAGGTAGCACTGTTACCAGTTCACAACACCACTTAAGAAATTATAGCTGTACCTTGTCTTCAGATGGACAGAGATACAAATACTGGAATGTGGCAGTAATATTTTTAGAGAATCTTGGCCCAAAAACATCTTTGTCCGTTCCAAACTGGTGACGAGACTGACGAACAATAGAGTCAATAACGTACAATCCAGGGACCTTATACTCCGGTTTGCACTGAAAACATAAAAATAATTTTCCATTATGCAGTGATACTAACAAGATAACTCACATTCACCTTAGGTCCTTATACAAGATCTATACTTAGTATACTTGGGTAGAAAAAAATATGTTAATTTGTTTTATGTAGAATTCTCTTAGTGCTTTACTTTTGTTTTGTTTATAGAAATGGAAAAGAAAGGAGAAAAACATGCTTTCACATTTGGGACAGAGTAAATATAGCCGGATAGCCTGAAGCAGCCTTTGTCTTGTCAATCACTGTTTTTAAAGTACCTTTAGCTCGACAACGTGTGACCGCAACAACAGGTCTACTCCATTACAGTACAGACTCACAACTGCTACCAAGCTACCTCACACTCAATGACACTCAATGCACTGAACTACTTCCACCAATTCTATTCTCCCAAATTTAAAGCAAAGTTCTTTTCTTTGGATGTCTCTGAATGACTTTGAGGAGTATTTTTCCTGTTCACTCAGAGGAACTTACTTTAGGCAGCATCATAGTTTGGTTTCAGCAAGTATGACATTCTAGCCTGTTGTTCTACAGGCCGAGGCAAGCATGAAAACTGTACTTTCTGAAAATATGTATTATCTTAGCCAGTGAATATTAATTTGAAGTTCAGTACCTCCAGTTTCCTCCCCAGTTGCTGGGTGAAAGAGGAATGTGAATTTCACAGTATTTTTTCCTCCCCTTCTTAATGTACTACAGAAAACTGAGATGAGATTATATAGACAAATATCAAAATGTATCAAATCCTAACAGAACAGCTTCCTCCCTCAATCCTTGAATAAGCCTTTTTGGTTATTTACTAGCATTATTAATAATAACTAGTAACAGATGCAGATAATATTTTTATTGGTAGATTATTTTTTATTTTTTACCTTTTTGATAAACTTCTCTACAATCTGGACAACATGCTTGTAGAGCTGGAAAATAAATACATAAATTAATTTATCATCTCCTCAACAGTGGTGCATCATTTTAGAAGTAGTTTAACTCTTTGTGCTTACTACCATTTAGGAAAGACTGTAAGCAAAATATTGTAGTCATATTCTAAAAAGAAGTATATGTTATCAAGCACAAAGAAAAAGATTTCATGGGGGGAACAAACTGAAACAAGCCATGATTTCTATCAGAAGCGTGTCAGTGTGTACACAAAGGACATACTACTTCTACAGTATTAGCGAGAGCTTTCTGGATTCTAAGGAAGTCCACTATGTTTTAACATGCTAAGGCACAGCTGCAACCTGCAAAATTTAAAATTTTATTACATAACAATCACAACACCTTAGTGGGTGTAGCATTAAAAAGCAATTATTTAAAAAAATCAAAATCAAGCTGGCATTATGCTACTAGTCTAAAACTAAGAGATGATATTCACCACCCACTTGTTTCTAGATAACATTCTTAACATCAGCTAGAATAAAACATCCATGAAGTTACGACTGGGAAATCCAGAGATGCATCTGCTTAGACGTAAAATAATAAAACATCGCTACTGTTATAGTTTCATGTTTATTCTACTGTATGTTACCTTGATAGCTTTAATGGCGGCTTTTGTGATGAGAATCATCTTTGCTCGGGAAATAGGAGGTTTCATCTCCATCAGTGAAAAGAGCTAAACAGAAAAAACATATTAAAAATGTATTCTGAAGTATAAGCAGTTAACCAAAAAGACGACATTTCGGCAACTGATTGGTTACTGACATTCCACACCATGTATCACCACAATGCTAGCTGGCCCTCGAAACACAGACACAAACAGGCAGATCTTTCTAGGCAATGTTCAAAGCTATCTTCTTTGTGAACTAACTCTTTTTCACTCATTTATTAGATTTTGATTAGGCTGCTGCCAAAGTTCCATTTGTGTCTAAAAATGAGTATCTGCTAACTTATGGTACAGGCACTGCTAGCATACAGCATGGGAACTTGCTGTTTTACAAAAACAATATAAAACAGAAATAACTACAGCCTGATTTAAATTAGCCTGAGTATCTGCTTGCCAAATAGAAATACTAGGAGCCCTACAGACAGCTAGACTGACCTAATCCTATAATCTTACAATAATGTGCATAAAAGTATGACAACTTCTGTCCATCGAGGCGATCACATCAATACCAAGTTTTCAAATTATCCCACTATATACAGGCATTGCAAATGACTTTAATGGAGATGTTTACCACTTTGTTTGCTATGACCATACCATATTATTATTAAAATTAACTGCATCAACTGTTTGGGGAACCCTCTGCACTATTCTCCACACTGATGTCACCCAGGGGAAAAGTTAATTCCTCAAGGACAGTCTTCAGAAGTTACTATGTCTTTACAGATGACAGTTTGAGGCATTCTGTGAACCTGACTTACAGAATAATTCTGATCTTGTTTCTATAACCATAGCCCAGACATACTATTTCAAAGAGTTTTAATCATACCAGAGGTAGAGAAGAGTGCTATTCTGTTAAGACCATTAAGCACAAAAAGGGATTCTGCAGTGCTACACTTAAATACTCTTTGTTGCGGGTTTTTAGGTCTGAATTCATAGAAAGCATATTCTATATTCAAAACACGTAGGATACAGGTAGGGTGTTTAGCTCTTCAAATCTGAAAGTATGACTGTAAGCAAAAAAACTCCAAACTTCATTTTCACAAATAACATCACCATGACTTCCATCTTGTGTGAGGAAATTTATTACAAAACACTTTCAAAAAGTCTTGAACCCAGGCACTCAGAAAAAACACCGCTCTGTCTTCCAGTACTGACCACAACTCTGAAAACAAGTATTAGCTTCACATTTCAGAAACTGAGAGAACCTAAAACTTGCACACAGAACTGTCAGAGCTGATGAAACATCAGTGAAGGGCTGAACACAGAAAGCTGAGGGAAGAGGGATACATTTTCCTCAGTCCCCCAGCACCACGTGAACAGTGCGACATTCTTACTACACTTCGCTTCCTGTAGAGCATTTTAAGATAAGAGGGAAATAAGGGCAGGTTTGTTTTTAAGTAACAGTCCCACAGTCAGGTACTCATAAGCTTGCATGCAGACATACCAGAAAACACCAAAATCCAATCCACATTTCACCACTTTCCAGACCACTGTCTACTCTGGATCTACAGTAATTTCACACTGTAAAATAGCCAGTTGCAAAAATTACACCATATGCTACACTATGTTTTTATAGCATACTGTGCAAGCTTCTGTTCTACTAGTCATTACACCTGGAAGCATAATCCACATCGGCTTGTCAGGACCATTCTCTCTTCTCCAACCTTCCTTCCCATCTTCCAAGCAGAAAGATAAGACCAGACACCCCAGTATTACTTTTTAATTCCTCCTTCTGCATCACAGATCATGGTTAGGCACTCTACTTCATCAAGTATTATCTTCTTCCCCTAAACTTAACTTCCTATTTAAGCTGTAGCCTACTAAAAGCAGGATCATTATATTGTCATGATTTGTATAGTGCAAAAAACCATAGAGATCTTCAACGTTTCCTACACACACATAATTTTTACCTTGAAATATTCCCCACAAATCACAGAAAAAAATGGGGTTTCATTACATAATTTGATTTTGCGCTTCACAATAAAGAAAAAATGGAGCCCTTGAATACTAGCCAAAAATGAAATCAATTATTTGCCACAAAGCAAAATAAAGAGAATAAAAGTATCTTCATTTGACAGTGTAATGGAAAGTAAGATGTAATTTAAAAATTTATCTCTTATTTTTCTATTAACTTAAAGTTCCAAGATACTTGTGAAGTGATGAACTTACACAGATTTATCCACTGCCTCAGTTAAGGAAAAAAACAATGCAGAAGATAAAAAAAATTGGCCAAATATTTAAAGGCAAGTGAAGTGATAACAAGACCTTCAGCAATACAAAACCAAAGCCTTAACACCAATAAAATATAAAGAGTAAGCAAGAAGTTATTTACTTTAACTCGATTCCTATTCTAGAACACAGGAAAGAAGAAAAATTGTCCTTCAAGACAGTGGTAGCCAGATACGTCTTCCTACACTAACATCAAGTAAACACAATGACTTTTCATTACTAACCTCCATAAAAGGCAAGTTCTAGAGCCAGAACGTTTGATTTTTAAAGCCATTCAAGCTCTAAGACATACTCCAGCTAACATCCCTGCTTGCTGAGAAATCACAGTACAACAACTAAAAACTGACAGATAAAAGACAGAAGGAGAGAGGTGTCTGTGAGTTGACTTTTTTAAAAAAAGCTTAATTTCAATTTTGAATTATATTTCTTTTAGAGTAAGTGCAAAGGCTCTCGATGAATAAAGCCAGTGCTATTATTAAAACTCAGGAAAATAAGTTTTAAGAGGTAACAAAAAAAAAATTAATTCCCAAAACCCAACACACACAAACAAATCATCAGAGGCTTGAAAAAGGAGGTGGAGGAGGATTAAAGGCACAATGTTAACACGGGCACTCCATATCCTTTCCTCTACACACCAAGAAGCACCCGGTCCTCCAGAAAAAGAAGCAAGTCCCATACAACACGAACAAAGAAGTCAGTGTGAAAGCAGCGCTTCAGCGTTCATATTTCAGGAACGCAACCCGAGAGAACCAGGAAACCGGGAGAGCTCATAGCAAGACAGAAGATGACAATAAACAAGGGGCAGGAAAAAAAAAAAAAAAAGAACTGTCTTAAAAGGTATCCCAAGAATGATGTTGCAACTGGGGGAAAAAAAAGAGGAAAAAAAAAATCCAAGGCGAAAGAAATTGCCAGAAGGCAGGAAAAAAGGAAATCAGCTAGATGCACTGAAGTAGCCAGAGAGGATGCAATAAAGAATATGGTAGCTTGGAGAAGTCATTAATTAAAGAACACGCGAGACTGAAGCTAAGGCTAACAAGGCAGGAATAAACAAGAGCTTTGGAGGAACAGGACTGAGCAGATCACTGTAAATTGTTCCTTTGCTGCTACAGACAGTACTCTTGGCAACAGCAACAAAAACATAGTAAAAGCAAAGAGGTCAGTACACACAGATATTTCCAGCTCAGGATGAACTACAGCTGAAACATTAAAATTGAGATGCAAATATTTATATATATAAATACATATGCACACATACACATATATGTGTATGCATAATAAAAAATATACATATATCTGCATACAGATGTATATGGGTATTCTGTCCTCTCTTCACACACACCCCCATCACCATCTCTTGGAATAGCTCATCAATACTTTGTTGCCTTTTTAAGTTTTCATAAGATATGTTTAGAACACTAAATGACTCTTTTAAAGCTGATTTTTATTTAATTTTCAGTATCGTAGTTACATGTGTCAAAACCATGTTTTAAAGATGGGTAAATCTAAAATTTAACAACCTTACTAGTTCCTCATGGATTTTCACTGTTAGAAGGGGAAATTGTTCAGTAAGACGCCCATATACTTTACATTTGCATATGTTCAATTAGACCTGGATCTTCTTTCATATACATTTCCCAAACCAATACATGAAAAAACCTCCCCATTTTCAGAGGACCATCCTTCCAATAATACATCTAATTCCTCAAAGGGCACCACGATCAACTCAAGAAACAACTCAGACACAAATTCTTACACTTTATATAAAAAATAAAAGCAATTTGATGGATGTAACAAAGGCAACAATAATGTGCAGCTTGAGAATGTTTTCAATGTACTGCCTCACAACAGGATTCTGTCCCTGGAATGCTCTGCCCTGTAAAGCTTGACCTGCAAGAAATTACTTTCTGCTTTTACCTACTGTAACTGAATGCTTGGAGGAAAAAAAAAAGCAAGCTCCTAATTGTTCCCTACCTTCCTTCCCCATATAGTGACAGCACTGGCTAAAGAAAAAAGCAGGAGTTTTAACTCTATTACTACTGCCCACTGCCCCACTCCATTCATTTGGCAATGAAAACCACCTGGGCTATCCTGTTCACCAAGACAGGGGGCAGGGGGACACCACAAGGCGAGAGACAGCAGGGGAAAAGAAATGAAGTGAAACTTTATTTTTACGTAAGAACTAATTAATCCAAGAACTATTCAAGACTTGTACCTTTATCCAGTTTTGATAATTTCAACAGTTTAAGAATTGTCTCCTGCTGTCTGCGTGGATTCTCTCAACACGGGAAAAAACTAACGTAGAAAAACTAGTAGAAAAGCTTAGCCACAGAAAGTTATCAAAATCATTAAGGCAAAGGTCGTAAGAAAAACCTTACTTTTTCAGCTATAATAGTCTCACCTGTTCAAACTAGTATGAAAAAACCACACTTTTGTTTTCCACAAGCTCTATCTTGGGATACAATTTCAATTTAAGAACTTCCAAACGTTTCTGGAACCTCTCTCCCTATATTCGAAAGTCTGTGTGATGTAGCCGCACATTTTTAAAAGCGTCATGTTTTTAAAAGGAATTGTTTCTTTGTTGTTCAGTATCCACCCATGTACTACAAAAAAGTGGAGGTATTAAAGAGCCTACTAAACTCAAGCCACAATAGAAAATATTGATTCAAGAGTATTTCTGTGTACTTTTTATAACAGTTTGAAAGTACAAGATAAAACATCTATAAAACCAAGAACCTCAAAAGCAGAAAAATCACCTGCTCATTTTCAGGCTAATAAATGCAATTAAGGTAACAAAGACGAGCTACCCATTATGCCATAGCAGACAGCAAAAGGGAGACCAACCATACTGCCTGCCATTTAGTAGCACTGCTGTCATAACAACTCCCAAATTAGAATTCAATGTAAAGTACAGAAGTACTATAGAAAATCCACAGCAGGAGTAAACTAAGACCTTCCAACTCAAACTGTAGAACCTGCTCCAGTTCATAAGCTCTGGGTGAGGTGTACTGGGAGCAGTGGGTAATGGGAGAAGGAATAGGACGATGGCCTTTAGTTTTCAGTCTTTCAAGCAGCAAACTATTAATTTCCACCATTCTACAATTAATGCCCTTTGAGGGTATATTTTATGCAGAAACCTATGGGGTTTTGAAGCAAAGGGGAGAATCACTACTTTCACATTTACCCACAGCCTTACCTTAATAATCCTTAAAAGACAGCAAGTCTGGGCACAGCATGTCTTCAGAACGAGAGCAAGTTGCAATGTAGGAATACTATCAGCTTCACTTTGTTACTGAATTCATTACAAGAAAAGCAAAACCAGACAGTTTTGTGTGCATGCCAGTGGAGAAGGAACAGGGGTGCCAAGAAAAAAAACGTAAGACACATGGTCAGACAAAAAAGGCAGCTCACACACTTTCCAAATCTGAAACGACTAGGACAGAAGCGAGACAGTGTCATCCAGTGAGACTTAACCCATTGGCACAGAAGGAGAAAGATCAGGCCTATGCCTTTCAGGGTGTCTTGAGCCTGATGTACGATCTTAAGTCTGTCTATCTGTTTTAAGCATGAGACAACATAGCAGGTAGGTAAAAATACCTTTTAAGATTTAAACCGACTTCCCTGGCTTCACTCTCTTGCTGAAGGTTCTGTCATAAAAAGGTCTCTTAATTTACAAACAAAGAGGTACGGCTCTGTTTTATGTACTTACTCCATAAAACCCATAGAAAAGAAGCAGCACAGATAGAAGCATGATGTACTGAAAGAATACAGTGTTTGTTGGTCCCATACATTTTCCTTCCCCTATAAAACTCAGTGCTTCCTTTCCTCTTCAGGTCCCCATTCTTCCTTGAGCTACTCAGAAAAGGAGAAAGATAATGATGTCTACTAAACTTCTGTCGCTGAGCTATCTCTCAGAGATGACCGATGTAAGTTTTAAACTCTTGACCATCAGCTGCAAATCATACCAATTATTAGGTGCTGCTAAAGGTAAGACATCACCATAAAATTCATGGCTGTCAGGCTACATTCTTTAGAAAATAAAGTGAGATTCAAATTTTACTAGATACGAACCCCAAGCAACGAAGCTGAATAGTACTTCATCAACCAAGCTATTTCTGTGGCCTAGAAAGACCATTCACAAATTCTGAATCACTGGGGAGAAACCTCTTTACAAAAGACACGCACATGAAAATGACATCGTAAAAGTACACAGAACAGAATTTTGTTTTCTACACAACTGTTTTTGAAACTTATCTGCCTCTTAGGATCAGTGCTGTGCTCGTAATTCCAGCATGTCTCCAGAAAAGCTGTTCGTCTCATTTCTGCTCTTACCGAGAATTTCTAACAGAACGCCACAGCTTTCAATACTCCTGGAAACAGTTCACTCCAGAAGCAACGGACACAGTTCTTTCAGGATCACAGCGATGATGACCCTTCAATTACCATGACACAGTCATACAAGCAACAAAGCAACTTCCACCCCAAAAGAGCTGCACACTGCTTCTGCAATAATATCAGTCTGGGTCTCATGGTTTTAAAAACTGACTAAATTCAGTCTAAAACTCTAGTAGCACTCTCCCATCTTTCCTTCCCTCTACTCCACCCAAACAGCATTTGAACTGCTGCTTAAGCACTCTCCCAGGACATGTGGGAGGCAGCACTGACTTAAAAATACAGCCTACTGCAGCTCCTGGAACACAGGAATCGTTTCAGGCAGCTACAACAGGTAGCAGCTTTTATTCTGAAAGTGACAAAGATTGTCAAAATGCACAAAACATTAATCTTTCCTCCAACCACAGATACTGGTAGTTGCATCCTTGCTGCTTTGCCATACAACAGAGGGAATCTAACTGGGATTTCACGAGTTCCAGTAACTGCTGAAGGACCACTGTGAAGGATATCCTGCTAACCTATTTATAGCACCTGGGGAGCGGAGGGGAACAGGGAGCAACAGACTGTAATAGAACATGCAAAACGAAGTCTTACCATTAGGATAAGAGAACTATACTAGATCAAAAATACAACTGTCCAGTTCACTGAATACGGATAAATAGTAAAAAAGAAAACTGCAGCTCTAACTTTAAAGAAACAGCCCACAAAACATGTACCCTGCTTGTGATCTAGGCACTCAGGTGGGATATCAATTGTTTCAGTGGTACAGATTAACTATTACCAACCTGACATACACAATTAAGTGAATATACTGCATTATTCAATACAAGATTACAAAATAGCAAACTTGACTTTCTTCTACTTCCAGCAGCAAGACTGTGAAAAAAATCTCTATTTCTAACTTTTATAACCAGTAAACTATCCTTCAAGTTTTTCAGATTAAAGAAAACGCATATCCACTAAATTAAGACACTACAAGGATTAGAACCTCTACAAACCATGGTGGATTGGGGGGGAAGGTGGGTGTCAGGTGTTTTGGTTTTTTAATGTTTGTTTTCTTAAAAACATGACAAAATTTTGTACTATTATCAAGTTACCTTTGGTGATTTACTTACACTGTACTATTAATTTAACCACCACATACACCTAACAGTACATGAATTCTAACTCATTCTTCCAGGATACAGTTTGAACTAATTTCCTCGGGGAAAATATACTATAGCACATAACTTGTCAAATCCCACCTATTCAGTTGGCAATATCTACTCAGAGTCCAGCTAGATGAAAACAAAGTGGCAAACGTATTTGGTCAATACAAAAAAAGGTGCTTGCTCCTGTAGAAAAATGAGACTTTTTAAGCAGCACATCTGCTGGTAAACTTCTATTCAAAATACAGGTACAAAGAACAGGACTAAAGGAATTGGCAGCTCAATGAAATGTGATCAGATTATGCAACCCATGTAAGTCACCACCCATGGCCAGAGCCAAACTTACTGACCCTTAAGTGTTCCTTCCCAGCTTGCCACAATTGCTAAGTGCAACGTGCTGGCTCAAACCTCTATACTTAAGTTTTACCTCACAATTCAGATGGGCAGTTAAGATCACATCTTATCACAATTAGCTGACAGGCAGAAACTTGTTACTTCACTGCAACATAATCATATATACCGTCAGAAGGCTATAACCCAATGGACGAAACTGAACTTCCAAGTAGAACCGGAACCCAAGTCAGCCAAAACTACTAACGATTTCTACCAGACTGGGCAAACAGCTTCAGCCAAAACAAAATGGTTCACATCGCGTAAATGAAAGAGTTGCTGGGGCTTTTCTCCTTCTCCCCAAGCTCTTTTGTCTGAGGATACCAACATAATAGCTTAGAGGAAGCCTAATTTACAGCCACGATTTGAACTTGGACCTCCCATCATTCAAGAAATTGCTGTAATCACCAAACTCACCCCAAAAAATCCCAAATGACCCCATCACCTGAAGCAGTAAGTGGCATCTCCTCCTTCACGCAGACTGGCAAAGAGTATAGAGCTGCCACTTCCACAGAAGAAGAGACAGTAAAGTCAGAAGCACATCACCTCTAGCATAGATCGGAAGTCCAACACAAAACTCATGGCTGCTGCAGTTAAAGTTGCCATTATAAAACAACAGTTTGCTGTCTACAGTGGTATAGTACGATCGTCAGCCAGCAAGTTCAGGAATTCTTGACCTACAAGGGATTCTGTAGATAACCCAATCTTTGCCGTTCAAGCTATTCCACTCTCAATAAAATAATTAACTATTCGGTGAACAGAGACTGGTACCTCTGTAGTCCTCACAACGTCTATGCATTATAGAACAGTCTCACACACAAAACAAGTTCTCACACACACCAGCCTGCGCTATTCCCACCACTCTGTGAATAACGTCGAGATCTTTTGTAAAACAGCTCTTTCACTTGCTCCACTTCCACTGAGAAAGCCCAGAAATGGAACAATATCTGACTGTAAATCTTTCCCTCTTCAAAAAAGTTTGAGATGTCTCACACTTTATTTTAGTATGTATTGTTTTGTATGCATGCACTGGGAAGTTAAGAGAATGGTTTAAGAACTGGAATTTATGTTCTTAGCTAATACCATAAACACACCTTCCGAGAACAGGACAGCAATTACAGAAACCCTGAATTTATTATTAACATGCTAACTTTATGCCAGTCCTACGGAACTACTAATCATAGATACAAATGATTGCAGAACAGGGGTTTTAGCAAGTACAGTTTTCTTCCCCATAACTGATGCTCAAATGAAATCCAGCGTTTTAACACCTTTCAGTAGCCAATTATCAGAAATTCACTCAATATTTCTGACTGTATCAAACAAAAGCATCACTCTTTTACTGCACCTGAGATGTATGAAATAAAACATATCCATTTCTAAAACTGAGATTAGTCGCAGGATACCAGAAACACTGCTTTCACTCTGAAGTCACACATACTTTCACCCCCAGATCAGCAAAAGAAGTGCTTTTTATTGTTTGAGAAACACTAAGCACTATCTATACAATTAAGTTTTATCAGGTAGCAACATGCCAAAATGAATGAAGTGAAAGCAATCATCTGCTAGAACTTCTGTTTATATTTACACAAGTAGGAATAATTCGGTTCTCTGTTTACATGAAAATTGAAAATGCCGCATGCATGTCATTCTGTTCTAATGTATTTGGGAAGGTTGTTTTGTACCCTTCCAAACCACTGGTTCAAAAGAGCACAACACACCCCTAACACGGGCAAATCAATAAAAATAAAACCATTAACAAGAGATGTATGCTACATATTTTTCACTTTGTACTTCTACAATTTGTTAAAGACGAGTAGATTTTCAGTTGTGTGTGCATGACAAGCAGTTGCAAGGAGTGAACTTTACACAGCATGACTTCATCACATGCGAGTAGTCTGCCATTTTTCCTGTTGCTGTTCAGCAAACATGCACAGCAACCTAACCTTCAAAACATATTAAACATTCTGGAATGGGTTCTGGCTTGGCTTTAACTGATTGTCTGCCACGAGACTATGCATGTTCTGTAGTCCATACAAGATCCGTAGAAGTCAAATCGTCAAACTGAGGGGGGAGTGTCATCTAATCTAAGAAACGTTTAAGTCATATGTCAAAAACTTCATAAAGTACAGGTTAAGAGTATTTTGCTACACATTATGCAAAAAACAATCGTGGTTCATTTTGTTTCCAATTCCGACTGGCTGGCTATGGAATAACAACAAAAAAAAAAAAGGAAAAAGAAGAGAGGGACTTTCTGTGTACCATGAAAGCAGGACGAACGCTTTCCAACTTGCCTGTCGTGTCCCTAGTGTTGGGGTCGATCCCTCGGTCCCGTCCCCAGCCGTCCTTTCTACACAGACACAAGCCCCCTCGCAGTTTTCCCTCTCTCCGCTCAGCCTCCCGCCTATCCTACTCGCCGCCTGCTCACATGGCAGGTCTCTCCGAACGACTGCCAGGAAATAAAAAGTGCCTCGCGTTGTGAAACGCCGCTTCCCCCTTCCTTAACAACACGCACGCAGTGGGAACGCCTTGTAACAGGGATCCCGACTCCGACGCTCTCCAGCGGGGCGAGAAGGCAGCTGGGGGAGGGGCGCAGAAAGAGGGGCCCCAAAGATCCCCTCAGCACCCCGCCGACCCCGGCCCGTACGGGAACCTGGGCCGCTCCAGGCCGTTGCAGCTGCCGCGGCGGCCCTGACCCCGCTCGCCTCCATTTTACTCCGGAGGCCCGATCTCCCCCCTCCCCCCGCTCCTCGGACCGGCGG